>JAUCBJ010008450.1:0-128445 GCA_032718475.1 Nemertoderma westbladi | reverse complement strand
TATACCTCTTTGAGTATTTACTAATTTATCGCGTTCTAGCGCGATACTTTGCTGCACTTCTTGCAACTCTAGCCTACTTTCCCTTACTGTGCCCTTGAATTGCTGGACAGTCTCCTGCATCTGCCCGAGCAGGATATCCATCCCCCGCCGTCCCTCGTCCACCCATTCGACCGCCGAAGCGGGAGTCGCCAACGTTGTAGCGGGCGGACGATGGACAACGGGCGACAAATTATGAATATTTCGCTCGGGACCCAGGACTTGAACTGTCTCTGGGGCAGTTCTACGGGGCACAGGTAGCTTAGTGCTATGCAGAGGGAATTTAGAGGTAACTTCAGGGAGCACAGGTGTGTCTATCACCGAAGGGGTGATTTCGAGAACAGGCCTAATTATTTCAGGCTCATCTACTATAGTAGGGAGTCTTTCTATTTTAATTATTTGGTCTGTGGGTTCTGTACTGCCTAAGTTGGTGCTATTTAGTTGCCTTCTAACAGCTGGAGGCAAATCAGGCAATTTCTGACGGTGGAATGTTCTTTTACGTCTGCTTAGACGAGATCTATTTCCTTTGCCTTCAGTATCGGTGGTATCGCCTTCCTCAGATGATGTATATCCCTGTCTTTTGGGAGTAGATCGATTCATCATCTGCATATTACTAGCTGTTAACTGTTTATTTATGCAGTCTTGATTCTCCTGAATGTTTTCCAATTCTAATTGGATGGTTTCTTCAGCCGCCCTCCGTTCTGCTTCTGCTACTGCTATTTTTCTTTCCGCTTCGGCCGCAGCTGCCGCCTTTGCCTCTGCCGCTGCCGCTTTTGCCTCTGCCGCTGCCTCTGCCGCTGCCGCTTTTGCCTCTGCCGCTGCCTCTGCCGCTTTTCTATCCGCTTCTGCCGCTGCCACTGCCGCTGCTGCTGTCTTTCTATCTTCTATCCGTTTTTTCTTTACTTGTTCTTCTTGGACTCGTGTCAGGCGGAGTTGTTCATCAAATTTAGCCTGATTCGCAGCCCTCATTTCCACATCGATGGCATCCAACACAAGCTTGGTTCCCTCACTATTAGGGCTAAGTCCCTCTAACCTTCTCCTCAACTCGTCATTACCTAAAAAACGTTGATAGTCTGACAGATAGATGTCAATGGCATCCCTCTTATGCGGTTTCTCTGCCGTCGCTTCACTTTCCACTTGGGAAAAAGTAGCGTCTGTTGATTCTCCATGGGTTGAGCGCTCCTCCAACTGAGCTTTCCACTGAGCTGCTCCTTGAACCTGGCGACTCACCCGTTGAAACCAAGTCTTTACGGCAACTTGCAACGACGTGTCTTGTCTTCTTTTAGAAGCCTCCTCAAAGGCCGATAAGATTAGCCTGATTCGTAGAATTCTTTCTCTAACTTGATAAAGCAGCGATCCCTGCTCTTGAGGTCCTTGAGGTTGTTGAAACAGTTGTTCTTTTACTCGCTCCATAGAGCTGAAGAATCCCTGTGCGTATCCGGCTGCGGACCTCTTCCACACAGCTGGATCGATGGTTTCCTTGGCTACTCCCATCCGGTGTATGTCTTCCCAGGCAGCTTCTGATAAATCAAACGGGAGTCCGGGTCCGGGGAAGTTCCATTGCGACTCGACAATAGACTTCAGTTCTTCACTCGTGTATCCCGCATAACTATCTCTAGTTGACCGTTGACTTCTCGCCCAATCGATCTGGTGTTCTTCCACCGCGATCAATAACCTAGTGAGTACGGCTGCAGGAAGGATGAGAAGGGGATCCGTATAAACCGCATCCGTCATCTCTGCTCCGCGCTCGGGTGTCAGCTCTACAGTATCCTCACTACTGGAGCTGCTGTGCCGCTGAGGAATAAGTTCTTGACTAGCGGGTTGTTGCTGTTCCGCTGCTTCTTGGTCCCGCTTGACCTGAGCTCGGGTGCCTATGATAGACCTACGATGTTGGACTAGCCTAGGTTCTGTTATTACTACTGGAGGGATGACCTTCCTCACAGTGGGAGGTGAACTGAACTTACGACCAGACGGTTGTACGTCTCTATCTGAGTCGCAGATAGTTACATCTAATAAACTGTCTGACAGGTTCTGCTTAGTATCAGACATGACTATGTATACCGTTGAATGTCTACTGCTGTATTACAGTCTGAGTAAGTCTAGTGACTCAGTATTAACTGCTAGCCTAGTAATTAATTACCGGTACTGCTACTCAGTGTAGCGTGATATATAATATATTAGAATACCGGTATGCTTATAGTATATATAACTATTATTACAGACTAGGTTTATCACCGAATACCGGTATAATTTTAGCACAAATATATATAAATATATAATAGGCCTATCGGGAATACCGGTACAGCTGACAGTTTGTAGTATATATATAAGTATAGTTATTAACTGAATTAATTTCAGAATACCGGTATGCTTTCAGCACAAATATAAATATTATAATAGGCCTATCGTAAATACCGGTATATCAATTATTTTAGAATAATTGAATTTCTGAACTTTAGGGTTACTTGGTTACTTTAACTTACTTTATTACCGTTATTTAAGCAGTAGTCCAACTGATATTGAGACCTAATTGTTATATGGTAGGCCTACTATTTATAAATCGTTAGATTTGATTTATAATATATATATACCCGTTTTAATGGGTTTTGTCAATGTTTGAAATAAATGTTATTATTTCTGGGGAGTAATCACTACACAAAGCGGTGCGCTTTCAGTGAAGTGTTACTTATAGGACACTAAAACAAATGATTCTAATTTACCTGAGTTACTTAATACTACAAATTACGTACAATTCGGGTGAGATTACAATCTCTAACTAAACACAAAAATTTACAAAAACGCAAAATACGAATTTCAGGGTAATTTTACAAGAAGTCTACAAACCAGCCTAACAAAGGGTTAGAATTCTGGTTATTACAACGGACAGGGTACTACGGTATTTGAAATAATAAGTAGTAGTAAATACACTGCGTTGTCCAGATAGAAAAATACCACCGCCTGACGACCTATAGCCGTATCGCTATAGGTTCTACGTTATGTATCACGGAGTGTTCCTACCTAGAAGTTAATAGAGCTAATCGAACGTGCCTATCAACCACTTTACAACACAAATATAATGCCTACACTAATTACTTTCGGAAAGCACTGTACACTAAACCCTAAATTAGGTACGAGTACTTGTATAACATATAATCAGTAGTTAAATATACTTGAATAGCTAAAAGAACCACGGCATCTGCTGGAGTGACCGATGCACAAAATCACCAGTCTTTACCTACGCCAAGCAGCCCGTGTAGTACCGGGGTTAATTTAACTATAGCGGTATGTATAACAAACACAATTACTGTAGGAACAAACTTGGGGAATGAATGTTGCGGATAATCGCATAAACTCTGAATAATAAATATTACGCTACGCGTACAAACTACTCAAACAAAATGCAGACCGAACACTGACAGACTACTATCAAGCCTAAACAAACTACGGTATATGCAGACTCCGAAATAATTAGGTAGTATGCGTTCTAACCCAGTAGTACAACTTATTCTTTAATTGGGGGTTTACCTTACAGCATTCGCTGCCCCTACTTCCTAACCGTTCTTTATCGGACAAGTGATCTACACACGCTGCAATCCGCTCAGGCCTAATAACAGCCAGACAACTATCCAGCCTACAAATTATCTAAATAAATATTATACGCTACCCGTACAGACTTACACAAACAAAGTACAGACTAAACGATGGCAGACTACTCTCAAGCCTAAATAAAATACAGGACATGCAGACTCCGAAATGATTAGGGAGTATGCGTTCTAACCCAGTAGTACGACTTATTCTTTAGTTGGGGGTTTACCTTACAGCATTCGCTGCCCCTACTTCCTAACCGTACTTAATCAGACAGGTGATCTACATACACTGCAATCCGTTCAGACTTAACAGCAATCAGACAACAGCTCAGCCTACAAATCGTCTGTACAATCTGATCAGGTTTATACGCCTTCTGTTCAATACTGGCCTACAAATAAATAAAACTTGACAGAAATAAGTAAACCATATAAAGGAATAAGGGGTGATCAATCCCTAATCCCTTAACAGCCTACCGGTATGCAACAATCAAATCGAATAATACTAGTGTACTTATACGGAAGTACCGGTTAGGACAGCTAGGCCTACGGACCTACAGAAGTACCGGTTCTGGCAGTTGGACCTACGGACCTACGGCAGTACCGGTTCTGGCAGTTGGGCCTACTGACCTACAGATGTACCGGTTCAGGTTTACCGGTTGACCGGTACTTTCAACTTTATTGCTTACTGCAATAAAGAAGCTATATCCTTTAATGTTCGCGCTTTCAGACCTTTGGCAGTTTAACCCGCCAAATTAAGATGTCTTCTAGATATTAAATCGCTTTTTAGCCTATGACAAGTATTTGATTCACTACACTAGTCGAAACCAATCTGTGCGCGATCATTCACCCGCTGGATATTCCCGGGAGATTGGGTTCGACGGTTTAATTTTTATTGCTATGTAAGCCTAATGTATTATTCGACTGACAGTATTATATAATCTCTGACAATATTATTCACCTTCGGGAATATTAACAGTTCCTTTAGGACGTGGTGCTTTATTTATATAAACAGAGTTATGACTTAAACTACTCACAACGATATGGCTTAATTATAATTCACATATATGGCGCATTCTTTAGGAAATGCTTCTTTAACAGACTCACTCGTACACAATGCTGCACAATACTGCACACTAATCTGCCAATCTTCACTGATTTTAGTCACATATAAAAGGAACACAGACTGACTCATGTAGGGTCTATCAAATAACATTAGATTCACTTCAAACCACTTTAACATAAGTCACAATCGTTATTGGTAACCTTTCTCTCTTACCTTCGGTATATCAAGAATATTGGGTTTTCGGGGTTATTTCTCGTTATTCCAATATAATAATTCATCAACAAATATAATGAATAACCGACAACAAATAGCAGTATACAGTATTGATTGAGCAGGTAATTTTTAGCAGTGAGATATTCAAGTGATTAAAAGCCAGTGATATTCACAGCCGCCAGTGATTACGAAATTGCAGTTAAAGGATATATGTCCTTATAATTAAACCTACTAGTGTTGAGCTAAAAAGCAGAAAGCACAAAACACTAAAAAGCCGTTCTTTCGTGGCTTTGAAAAACTCGTGACTACTCTCTATACGAGGATACCAACTACCCTTATTCCACGAAGCTCCCGTTCAACACAGAGAAAGAGCAGTGAGATAGGAAAATTTCAGTTCAGTAGCTCTGTGATAGGTCAAAATCAAGGCTAACTCAAATTCTATTGGGAGATACAAAAACAAGGCTATGACGCAACCTCCCTAGGCTGGTTGGCCGATTAAACAGAGCCCAGATACCTGCGTACAGCAAATCAGCCAATAAGCTGGTAGCTTGCACTATTTTTAGCTATAGATCCCTTTAGAGTATTCTAGCGACCGGGGGGGAACTGGCCAACAAGGCAAACGAATCAGTTATCCCACAAAAGCTTTTACAGATGTTAATATTTTATTTCATGTTTAATCCGCCAACTTATGTTTTGGTCTATTGCAAAATACAAAATTGTTTGTTTCTTTTCTTAATAAGTTTTAATAAAAGGCAGAAAGTACAAAGATAGAAATGATTACAGTCTGAGAGTTGCACATTAAATAGCCTACTTTAGTACGCCTACTTCTGGTTTACTCTGGTTTATTCTGGTTGGGGGGGGGGGGGGGGGGGGGGGGTCGGCCCTTAATATGATATTGAGGATTGGGAAAGTGAAAGAAAAGTTGTAAGCTCTTTTTTGAATGAGAGGAAGCTTGCTGATTGAAGATTTAGTTTTTAGATTTTATTTATTGAAGAATGAAGAGTTATTTTTGAATAACTTGATTCCAATATAGCATCCCAAATATGCGAACGCGAACCCCTCCATGGGGTTTTTGAATGACCACCATAGGCGCTACCCACTCTGGAGGTGGTTGACCTTCAACAAGTTTTACTTTTTTAATAATGTTTAGTTCAACCATTTTAACTAATTCGGCTTTGGTATCGGCCTCACAGGAATTTTGCGGGCAGTTAGAACTTTAAAAGGCTTGGCTCCTGGTTTTAGATGTATTTCCATAGGAATTTTCAGTTCTTTTAAGGCAAACCAAGTTATGATGAATGTTGATCCGATTTTTGTAACAATCGCAACGATGTCAACATTTGTGCCGTAGTACTTTATGTTTAATTTTATCGTCCCATATGCATGAATTAGTTGCTTGTTAGCAGCATAAATTTTGGGAATGTACTTCTTGTCAATCACGGTTTATAACCCGTATTGGTTGAGAAGTGTGTAGGGGATAATTGGTGCGTCTGCACCTGTGTCTGATAGTGCTTTGCAGCCAAATGTTATGTCTTTGTGATTTACTATTATGTTTGCCATAGGTGCTTGCTGTGCGATTCTTAGCGTTGATTTATCGGAAATGTCATGTGTTATATGAATAATTTGAGGTACTGTATATATACTCTACATTAGGCTCTTTTCCTTTTGTTGATACCTTGCCGATGAAATGGTGAGCAACCATTGTTGAGGAATCATCGGTATAAGATGGTTGCTGTTGTATTTGCTGCGTTTTATTTTGATATGATGACGATTTACAGGCTTTACTTGAATGTCCTATTTTGCCAGATTTGAAACGCTTCCAGATGTCCACTGGCTGGACATCTGGAACGATTGGCTTCATGGGTACCACTTTTTTGGGGGTTTGGAAAATGTTTGATATTTTTCATTGGTAGTTGTTGAAGAACTTGAAGAGCTTGTGTTTCTTCTGTTGAACTTTGGTTGACATCACCATCGACTGTATGGAACAGTGTCCCATTGTTAGATATTTTTGACAGTGCGGCAGTCTCTATATTACCCCATGCAAATGCGATGCATACAGCCTTTACAGATTCAATTGTCAGTTGGTTTTTATACAGTGCGAAGAGTTTTCTTTGAAGTGCGGTGTTATTTATGCCACACATGAAGCGCGTGACTAGGTGATTGCTGCACATGAGCAACCTGTTGTGGAGATTTCGGTGAGCTCCTATAATTTCATGAGCCTTTCAAAAAAGGCTTCAAATGATTCACCTGGTGTTTGGGAACAGCTGTCGAAGTCACATCGCCTCCTGGCAAGACTCACCTTTTCTGTTAAATAATACTAGCTTATCTAGTATATTATTCACAACATAGTGGTATTTATCGGTATACCGAGAGTATATCTCATTTTCGAAAGCATATCCTCAGAGACACAAGATCGAAGGTGACTTAACTGATCATTGTTGTCCATGGCATTCATGTGATTCATAGTGTAATAATCGCCAAATTTTGTTCGCCATGATTTATAGTGGGATAGTGACAGTGGTGGGGTCAGAGGGCTTGGTTGGCTACTCCTTTCTATGTGTATTGAAGCACCAGGGCGTGGGCAAGGTGATAGATTCTGGGTTGTATCGATATTATTGTTAGCCATTTCGAATTCGCGTCGTATGCTTGATACAATCATATCAATCTGGAATGTGTATTTGTTAATATTTTCTGCACGTTTAGTATCATTGTCACTTTCATCACTAGGTTCCATGCAGAGAACTTCAAAATGGGCGTTGTTATAACAGTCCGCGGCTCGGCGATAGGCATCTGCTTTTCCGCTGAGTGATTCTATGAGTTCAATTGTTGCAGTTGCGATGTTGGTCTGAGTTAGTTCGTTGTAAGCATCATCAAAACAACGCCGAGCGGAATTTACTAGGCCGAAATACACCGCGTGTGAGTTGTTGCATAAGTGAGTTTCTCCATATTTAAATACCAGTTACAATAAACAATTAAAGTTCATATTTAGATGTAACAAAATTATTGTATAGTTATAATAATTGATGTAATGGTAGGGTTCAATGAACGCTGCGCCATGTTCAGATTAATATGTAAATGAAATGAATCAGATAATGTTAAATCAATTAGTTCCTGTATATTAAAATTACCCTTCTGCTATCTTGCTTATTCCTAATATACGGTAGTGTGTATGTACAGTCGTCCAGCTGGTTACTCACTAATTAGGTAATACATGATACATTGTTGCATATAATATCCCATCACCACGATATTAACAACTGTGTAAACATGAGTACTGTACAATTGCAACAATATAATTATTTCCATTGAGTGATAAACCTTGAATAGCTAAAAGTGGTGGGCCTTCCAAAAGTGTTTGGAGATAATTTAATTTATCAACGTTATTTAAACCAGAATCATCTCCAATTGCAGAATTAAATGCTTCCTTAAAACCTTGATATTTAATAATTTTTCCACCAAATTTATTCAATACCAATTTAGGAAGTTTGGATTTTTTCTCATGTTTTACAGCCGTTGGTGCCAAACAAGCAGATGAAGATGATGAATTTCCAGGTTTATGATTAATTAGATCTTGCAATTGAAGCAAAGGAAAAAATGTGCTCATCTATATGTTTTATCATTGTCAGTCTCTATTTTATTGATAATAATTTTGATTGTAATTCAATCAAAGAAACACCATCATTTGAAATATCCATAAATTTAGTTATAAAGAACTTTAGGCCTCTACGCCTATTAGCTAATGTTGCCATGTTAAACTATTTAGTAGGTTACTTATTATTAATTATACACTCTTAAAAAAAGTTCAGTCAAATTGACAAAAAAAATATAGAATGACAAGATATATCTAGTTAAATACACTTGTCCTTTATCTTGTCAGAATATTCGGGATATTCTTGTCAAAAATATCTGGTGAAAACTTCAATTAATATCTTGTCAGGATCTATATCATATCTTGTCAAAATAGACATGTGGAAATTTCAATCTTTCAGAATTGGCAAGATATATTAACAATATTTGTAAGAACATATTGTTAAATATTTGACAAGATATTTTAAATTACAAAAATTATTTGACAAGATATCAAATATTTTACTAAACATTAACTGGATATTGAAAATATTAATTAAATTTGATCATGGGCAACAAAAGCCCTTACAATTTAATAAACAAAATTATTAATTAATAAAAACCAAATATTGCGAATTTTGTTTACAGATATACAGATATTTAAAAAACTCTCTAGAGATACACATTGTAAAACAATATTAGCTTCAAAAGTTGTGTATGTGTTGAGATTAGGAATAAAACCTATAAAAATCAAGCTGACAGCCATCATGTCCACAAATTAATTTATCCTTATTCACGTTAATGTTATGCATAACCCCCAAAGGAAAGAGGTATATCGCCAAGGAACTCAATTCATCATTACAAACACTGCAAAACACCATGATTGCAACTGTCATGTATATACTGGTACGTATATTAGGCATTACGTATTCCAGAATAAAGTATATAAATGTATTTTCCTGGTTCGTATATATATATATAACTAATCCAGAATAATCCAAACTTAAGGCATTACATAATTCAGAAAATATATATAAAATAGTATATATAAAATATGTATGTTCCTGGTTGGTAAATAACTAATCTAGTTTAATAATTATTAGTAAACAATATTGTTAACTTGGTTTTTCAGCCTGATTGACTAGGCCTATACATTTTTGGTGTCAACCAGTAGAAAAAGCGACCAGATACACAACATAAATATTGACATGAGAACATTGGTGACCTTAAGAATGCTTATACTGCAGATCAGACAGTAGAGCTTGAACCTTTATGTTGGTTGTAGATGAAGGCACACCATAAAGATGTTAAAATAATATCCAAATAGGCTCACATGCAGCTTGGTATTGTAGGTTACAAACATGCATGAGTTTGAAAGAGAAGTCAATGGCCTCCAACAAAGTTATGCGAACAAATCGGTAGCTGTTGTACACAATCACATATTGATTGCTATCCGAGAGGGAAACTATAAAGGGATTGATTGGCAGCTGCTTCTCAGAGTAACTCGTTGCCATCACACTTATTTTACTATCCATATCTGCATGGTCAATCGCATACATTACAAATGAATCAGCACAATCCTTCAATGTAGGCCGCCACATCTTCCGTTTCCCATCACCAGGTAACCGAATTATCATTTTGTTGCAAAGTCATAGTGGTAGTGCCTTTATTGCCTTTTCAACAATGTTGCCGGAGAAGGGTCATCTCCTAAACTAGTTAGTTGCTCAGCACTTAGGGAATGAAGAACCCTGAAACACAAATTGCCAAACATTGGACTAAAAAGCACAGAAGGATCAATGCTTTCCTATCCACGAACTTCTCCCAGCTTCTTAAAATCGGAACTCAGAGCCGGATATGAGGCCGCATCATCCAGCATGTACGGAAAACTACTCAAGTCAAATCTCCCTTGGTAGAATCCAGCCAATCGAAACATTGAGCTGTTTTCATGGTGCTCTTTTGACATGTAACTACATTTCAAATAAGGCAGACATTCTTCACAATCTTTTTTAAGGTTATCAACATCTAATGTTAAAAGCCCCCCTGCATTTCGGTCCTCATGATTGGAGCTACTGGAATGAGCTATTGCAATAGTGTCACGTGCCTGTAGTCTTTTGACTTTTTTTTCACGGTCAGAACTTTGTTATAAAGTTTACCTCCAATAACCGAAGTATCATAGGACTTTCCAGTTACAGCAGAAGTTTTCGTGACTAACTTCTTGTAGAAGTATACTTCTTGGATTTCATGAATGAAGAACTTATTGATTTCGACAGCTGACGTTAAAAGTTCATCAGGCACCGGATTCTTACAATTCATCTGCATTAGGTAAGATATTACAAGCCCTACCAAGCACTGTCGATCTGCTTCACACAACAACTTCTTCTTAATAAGAACTTTGCCTTCACTGGATTTTTCCAGGCAGCTTAATAAACCTTTAGGGTAAAGTAATTCAGTACCGGTACTGGGAGAAGTAGATAGACACAACTTCTTGGGTTGATGACTGACTGAACTATCTGTACCGGTACATGAACTTGGAGTCTCAACAATGAGTGGCGTAGTTGAGCTAGATGTTGTGGGAGTGATATGATGTTGGAGTTGATCTGGACCATCTTCATTGCAAATGATTATAGAATCCTCAATACCAGTACTGGTATTGGTCTCATTTAAGGTGGTACCAGTAACCGGTACTTGCCGATGATGGTACCTCCTCCCGAAAATGCTTTACTGGGGGGCAACCACAGTATGTACAACTTTGTGACAGTGTGGTATCAACTTTAGGCCTCTACGCCTATTAGCTAATGTTGCCATGTTAAACTATTTAGTAGGTTACTTATTATTAATTATAGAATAAACCAGCATTTAAAAATAAACCAACTCCATGAATGGCTGAATGTAAGTATATAGGCCCTACCAGTATAACATACACAATGTCTATGAATAATCAATCCATAATCATCAATACCGGTATGCAGGTATGCCTACCAAATAGGCTTAAATAATTGAATATAAACCAATACTGCTGAATCGCAAATTCCCATGAACGGCGTTGCTTAAATACACAATTAAACAACTCACCACCAAACTTTAAGAAAGCTTCTATATAGCTTTCACAGTTCTACTATCATTGCAAAATGCCAAATCCTGCACTAAATTCTTTGAAATTCTTCCTTTTAGTACTCATCCATTCTAGCTCATTCTTCCTTTTAGTACTCATCCATTCTAGCTCATTCTTCCTTTTAGTACTCATCCATTCTAGCTCATTCTTCCTTTTAGTACTCATCCATTCTAGCTCATTCTTCCTTTTAGTACTCATCCATCTAAGATTATTTAATAACCTCCCCACCAATGTATACAAGTCACATAGCTTTAGGATTGGGGTTGCCACTGAAGCCGCAAAGGAGGGCCTATCTGATTCCCAAATTAGATCAAGGGGTAGGTGGAACTCAAATGCCTTTTTAAGATACAGTATATATGTACTACTATGCAACACCATATGGTATTATGTTATTATTATTGTATTATGTTATATTACAATATATATAATTTAGCTTTTGCTCGAATGGGGGGGGGGGGGGGGCACCTCAAAGTGTACCACTATTCGCTTTGGCCTTTACAATGCCCTAATTCTTTGTATTATTTTATAGTTGTGTAATAGTTTGATATTTTAGATATAGATATAATAAAGCTGCCCCTCACAGGGGTAACATATCGCATTAAAATATTCCTATTTTCTATAGCTAAATGCAAAGCTTAGCTTCACAAAAGCTACACATAGAAACTAATTAAAGGCATGGTCATAAAAATACTCACTGGAAAACTTTCCACTGTCCATCAACCACTATAGCGCTGGATGCCTTGTTGTCGAAAGTTGGTGTAAAAGATGCGAAATTCGGCGTATTGAAACAATGTCGAAAGACTTGGCCCCCATAGTTGTACCTATCGAATAAGCTGATAGTATTCTGAAATGGTAAATTATTTATTTGCAATCAATTTTCATGGATGGTGTCAGGGACTGTAAGCAGATGGAAAGGGAATGTAGTGAGATAGATAGAGCTGTATACTCATATGTCAGGCATTCAGAATATCAGAGTAATAATGAATAATCAAATCAATAATGAAATCCTATATAGTATACCAGTACCTATCCTAGGCTACTGCACAAACCCATACACCACAACTACCCCCTTCGAGTCATTAACATACAAAAATAATAATACACACATTCCCATATTGGGGAAAACTTTCAGTTTCAGGTCTACTCCTTATTAAACTGGACGGTTTTCTCACGCGCGAGGATGCGTGGAATTCGTCGGACTTCGGTTCGTTCGTTTTCGGTTCCGTTTCCAGTTCATATATCTCAGGTTCAAGATTCACCTTTATGGAATGATATGGTCTTAGAAATCGGCGGTTTCTCCAGTGCGTCCGACTCGACATTTTAATGTAATAGCCCCGTTGTTTTCCTACTCTGACAATATCGCCAATTAATGACCATTTGTTTGTCCTCATGTCTTGGACACGAACTTTATCGCCAACGTGGAGTTTAAGGGGTTTAAGGTTCCTATCACTTTTGTTATAGTGCTCGACAGATTTTCAACATAGATAGATGGATAACGCCAGTGGTGTTGCAGACTGAGACAGCCCATGGCCTGTCTCAACTGCTCAGATTGATTGAAAATAATAATGTCATAATCGTTCTGAATCTTCTTTTATAGAGTTAATAATAGTTAATAAAACATACATATATATGTTTAATTACACAACACCAACCAATAATATTGAGTTGAATGTATACTAAAGATAGGACAGAAATAACCGTACTGCCATATACAACATTCTGTCAACTACATAAAACTGCTACCAGTACCAGAAAAACATTGAGAAAAACATTCATTTATTGGGCTGTTGGTTCTTTATAAAAATTTGAAGATTCGATGTATTATTGTTTTAGTTATGTTATTCCATCCCTTTAATACTTTGGAGATAAATGCTTTTTAAATTTGCACTGAATATTTGAAGTGACATTGAATTCAATATTTTAAAGTGGTAAATTGGTAAAGTGGATATTTTTAAGTCTATTGCATATTTTAGAAAATGTACATCATGATAATATATAAAAGACCTAAGAAAGATAACAGCAAACGAAGTTTTCCCGTGTGAATTTTCCGATCACGATTATACTTTAATCAAAATAGACTACAAACTAAGGACTGCAAAAAATGACAGTAAACAGTGGGTAGAATACAGAGATTACTCTAGTTTTGAAGAATCTAGATTCATATCAGACATAGCGAAAATTTACTGGGGGAATTTCTATTGTCAAAACAATATCAATCTACAATTCGAAATATTTGAACAACTAATAATACAAATTTTAAATAGGCATGCACCAATAAAACGCAAATTAATAACTAACAAAAAAATAAAAAATTATAAAAATGACGATTGGTCAACATTTGAATTGGAACAATTACGCACAAAAAAGTATAACAAATTTCTAGAATGGCGAAGAAACAAGACAAATGCAAACTATTCAGAATACAAATTACTACGAAATAAATTCAACAATCTAAATGCAAAATTAAAAAATTATTATATTAAACACAAATATATTGAAGCAAAAGACAGTAAATCTAGATGGCAATTAATAAATAAAATCTTAAACAACAAAAGAAAACAGTCGAAAATAAATTGCATTAAAAATCTAGGAACACTAACAACAAATAAGAAAAAAATTGTAGAAATATTTAATAGAACTTATATCGAACTAGGAAATTTTTTCAAAAATGTTAGCGTTGATGCAAATATGAAAACACTTGGAGTAACGGTAGTAGGAACAAACATTAAGGATACTTTCTCCTTCCAATGTATAACATCATCAGACGTATACAACATCATAAATAATTTAAATGCAAAAAAATCCAGTGGACCATCTTTAATACCGATAAAAATTATCAAGAATATAGCCCCGCATATAACATATCAATTAACTTACATATTAAATCAATGTATCACCAAGTCACTTTTTCCAGACAAACTAAAACTTGTAAATATCACTCCCATATTTAAATCAGGTGATCCACATGAACCAACAAATTACAGACCTGTCGCAATGACTACGCCATTTGCTAAAATATTTGAACGAGTACTTTATAATCAAATTATACATTATATAAATAAACACAAAATAATTTATTCTAAGCAATTTGGATTCCGAAAAGGGTTTTCAACTGTTGACGCACTAACATATCTCTCAGAATCCTGGAGAAAAAAGCTTGACGAAAATAATTACATTGCAATAGCATTCCTGGATCTCAGCAAGGCCTTCAACTCAGTAAACCGACAAATATTACTACACAGACTTGCAACGTTAGGTTTTCATTCCACATCTCAACTTCTTATAAAAAATTATTTGACTGATAGACGACAAAGAGTAAAACTAGAAAACTCAACATCACCATGGTTAACGGAAATCTGTGGCCTACCACAAGGAACAATACTGGCACCACTTCTCTTCACATTGTATACAAACAACATACCAGATACAGCAAAATCTTCAACTATCATTCAATACGCAGACGATACAGTAATATACACTACAGGCACAAATCCACAGCTGGCTGCAAAATTACTACAAAACGAAATTATACTATTAAACAAAACATTTGTGCAACATCACTTGAAACTGAACCACTCCAAGACTGAATTCTTACTACTATCACCAAAACAACAGACATCAACTGACTTCAATACAGACGAAATAAATCTTGACATAGGAACAAAAGATCCGATCTCACAATCAACCACGGTTAAATACCTAGGAGTAGAATTAGATAAAAAACTACAATGGCACCATCATATAACTAAAACAATACAGAAAATGACACTCAGTATATCTTGCCTCCGCTCAATAAAGGGACAACTAACAATAAAAACAAAATTACAACTACTAAAAGCACTAACATTGCCGTACCATCTTCACTGTAACCAACTATTAGTCCCACTACATGATAAATACGGACACAAGGAAATACTATACAAATTTGAAAAAGTACAAAATTACGCACTACGAACTATCTTTGGGAAACGGATTAGGGACTCAACAGGAACTGAACTACGAGAAAAAGCCAAAATACCAACCCTAAAAGCTGTAAGAGAATATTTCGGATTAATATACTTTTTTAAATACGTAAACAACCTATCAGAACCATTTAAAGCATTAGACCATCCTTTTTTACCCAAAATAAACATTAGACTAAACAATCGAACAAAAAACATAATCATACCTAAAACTAGAAACAGATACGGACATGAAAGTTTACTCGTGAATCTTATAAAATTATGGAATGCACTACCAATTAAAATAAAAGAAATTACAAAACTAAAATATTTCAAAACAAAGTTAAAAAAACAGTTCCTATCGAAATATAGCCATGAGGATGCAACCTAGCGGATTTGCACCTGTGACTGCCGCCAATTAATAGAACATTATTTATTATACTGTAGATGTAATGTAATAATGATTGTACTGTAGGCCTACTCGATTCCTCATACTGTATATTTGTACTGTACACGGTGCAGCCTAGCTGTTACCTGGAACCCTGTGACGCTTATTTGCTTATAATTATCAGTAAATACTGTATGTATTAACTGCCTCGTGCAAATATATATTTGAATGAGTTTTTAGCAAATAAAAGAGATATAATAATAATAATAAAAAGGTTGAGATTGTTTGTTACTGTATTTGTATAGAAATGTGAGTGGAAAATATTCATAGAGAGCTCCAATAGCAAGTAAACAGTCTGCCAAAAACAGAGGTGAACCTAAAACTCCTCTTTCGATAACTCTTACCAAAAAGTAGAAGTGGGTGCTACTTCAATCCCTAGTTTTGCGCCCTACAATTTAACTGGTACTAAATTTATCGATCCGAGTGGATAAATGGTTGAGAGGACCCTGGTGTAGCTAAACCTACAACCAATATGGCTGCATAGACCATCTTACTGATGGTATAGCCTGGTCCTATAACTAGGACCCCTTTCATTCTGGAAAATGGACGCCATTGGTCGAATTCGAGTGCATTTCACTGCGACCTGCACCTGGTAGCAGGGTTACAGGGCAGTTAGAGCCAAGTATGGACTACCATAGAGGAGTACTGGTACTACTGCTGTTCTAAATAATCGGACCAATTCAATTAAATTCAATGTTTATTTTTACCCTTCATATAATAATTCAAAATAACAACAATAATATATAATATATATAATATATATGAAATATAATGTAATATATTTCAGATATCAGTTATAAATATAACTGTATAAAATAGAAATTAACATGAGTACATACTATATATGGTAAGTTCTATATAAATGGGTACTGGAGAACAGCCAAATAGTAGTGCTAGTAAACGGCTGCTCACCAGGAGGATGGGATTATATGAAATGTAAATATATGTAACATTTGATAGATTGGACGTAGTAAGTAGTAGTTTGAAGTAATAGTATACTGTAGGGTGTTGCAGATGCAGAATAGAAAGGTGAAAAAGAAGATGGCATATAGATAGATAGATAATGTAGGTAAGGTAGAGTAGAAAGTAGATAGATAAGAATAGGAAGGATAGGGACTATGTATTAGGAGTGCTAATTTAGCGATAGATTTATAGCGGGGCAGACTGCGATTTTTTAACATTTTTTGTTTATACTGTAGGTCTATATATATAAATGTATTTAGTAATACATAAATTTAATTTGGCGAATGACGAGTTATTTTAATAGATGGAGATTTAAACAGCAAATATTTTAGCAGACGAATTTGACATTTTGTAATATAATTAATTTAAATGGTCAAAGTTTATAACGTGGCCCCGCGCTCGGGTATTATTAATGTAACCTCAAAGAGAGGAAAACGTGCCCCCCCCCCTGGGTATTATTCATGTAACCTCAAAGAGAGGAAAACTGGCCCCGCGCCTGGGTAATATTCATGTAATCTCAAAGAGAGGAAAACGTGGCCCCGCGCCCGGGTAATGTTCGTGTAACCTCAAAGAGATGAAAACGGGGCCCCGCGCCCAGGTATTATACATGTAACCTCAAAGAGAGGAAAACATGGCCCCATGCCCGGGTATTGTTCATGTAACCTCAAAGAGAGGAAAGCGTGGCCCCATGCCCGGGTATTGTTCAAGTAACCCCAAAGAGAGGAAAACGTGGCCCCGTGCCCGGGTATTATACATGTAACCTCAAAGAGAGGAAAACGTGGCCCCAAGCCTGGGTATTATTCATATAACCGCAAAGAGAAGAAAACGTGGCCCTGCGCCCGGGTATTATTCATGTAACCTCAAAGAGAGGAAAACGTGCCCCCCCCCCCCCCTGGGTATTATTCATGTAACCTCAAAGAGAGGAAAACTGGCCCCGCGCCTGGGTAATATTCATGTAATCTCAAAGAGAGGAAAACGTGGCCCCGCGCCCGGGTAATGTTCGTGTAAATTCAAAGAGATGAAAACGGGGCCCCGCGCCCAGGTATTATACATGTAACCTCAAAGAGAGGAAAACATGGCCCCGTGCCCGGGTATTGTTCATGTAACCTCAAAGAGAGGAAAGCGTGGCCCCAAGCCCGGGTATTGTTCAAGTCACCCCAAAGAGAGGAAAACGTGGCCCCGTGCCCGGGTATTATACATGTAACCTCAAAGAGAGGAAAACGTGGCCCCAAGCCTGGGTATTATTCATATAACCTCAAAGAGAGGAAAACGTGGCCCTGCGCCCGGGTATTATTCATGTAACCTCAAAGAGAGGAAAACGTCTCCCCGCGCCTGGGTAATATTTATGTAACCTCAAAGAGAGGAAAACGTGGCCCCGTGCCCGGATAATGTTCGTGTAACCTCAAAGAGAGGAAAAAGTGCCCGGCCCCGCGCCTTGGTATTGTTCATGTAACCTCAAAGAGAGGAAAAAGTTGCCCCGCGCCCGGGTAGTATAGATGTAACCTCAAAGAGAGGAAAACGTGGCCCCATGCCCGGGTATAATTCATGTAACCCCAAAGAGAGGAAAAATGACCTTGAGTTTCTGTTTCATATATGAGACTTCCAAATCCTGGAAAGCCAATTTAATGCTTCCCATGCCTTTCCCTTGCATATGGTCCATCACATCGTCACATCATATCATTGCATAGGCCCTCACTCACATGACTTCTGGATCCATGATCCCAGTTAGAGGTGACCAATTTTCTGAATCAATAACCCAGATCTGATCTGACAAACCAGCAGATGAGCTGCATAGCAAATGGTGGGTCATGTCCTTCATGTTAGTTGGGTGATAGGCCCGATATCTGACTCGACTGTGACACCCACACTGTGGAATGGCAATCCAGGATGGTATGAGGATGCCAGGATGGCATCCTGAGAGATGACCCACATGACGCATAAAGCACCCACATTAGTAATGCGTGGGTCTGGCGCTGGCCCCTAGATGCCAGTGAAATTATTGGACAAAATTAGCCCCAGTTATCAGTTATCTCCTTACTGGCTGCCGGTCTTACCCCCTACGGATAGAGAGCGGCCAACAATTCTGTGAGTACCTTTCCTATGACCTTTGTGGCCCAAAACTGGTGTAGCCAGGGAGGCCAGATTGCGAGGGGGGGAGGGATTCTGTAGTTTGAGGTATCTATCAAGTTAATCAATTTTCTGGGGCGCAAAATCCATTGGAACTCATTTAAAATTGATCTAATTACTAGAAATGGCTGTTTTAGTCCTCTACGTAGACAAAAAATGAAAAAAACAAGTAACCAGCACTTTTCAGTTTGAACACAAAATTTTTAATTCACTTATACGATGCTATAAATTAACATTTATAGGTTTTCTGGGGCGCTGATTCTAATGGATAACATTTCTAATTTGACATCATTGCTACACGTATTTTTTTATTAGGTATTTCGTATTTTGGCAAATTTTGGTGCTAGCACCAAATTTCGAACCCATCACCAAAAAGTACAAGTTTGAGATGCCCAGTGCCCTTTTTTATTGATTCCATCAGATTCAAGACCCTCATAAACCCGTATAATGCATGAAACAAGATGGTACCATCTATTGATCAATTTGTTTATTTTCAAAAATTTGGTGCTGGAACAATAATTTTCACCCACCAACGAAAAATACAAGTTTGAAAACTCTTATGCAATTTTTACTTATTCCATTGAATTCAGAACCCTCATAAACCCGTATAACGCAAGAAAAAATGTGACACAATCAATTGATATATTTGATAGTTTTCAAAATTTGATGCTAGCACCAAATTTTGCATCCACTTCCGAAAAATACAACGTTGAGATGTCTAGTTAGATAATTATTTATTCCATTGAATTCAGAACCGCCATAAACCTCTAAAACCCGGGAAATATGGTGTCACAAGCAATTAAATTATTGAAAAGATTTTCAAAATTTCGTGCTGGCACCAAATTTTGCACACAGCTCCAAAAAACAAGTTTGATACGCCTGGTGCACTCGCATATATTCCATCGAAACCAGAACCCCAAAAAACCCCTATTGCGCAAAAACAGGTTCAAACAATCAATTTATAAAATTGACATATTTCAAAATTTGGTGCTGGCACCAAAATTTGGCACCGCCGAAAAAAACAAGTTTGATATTTCTAAATTAATTTATATGGTTGCCATCTAATTGCAAACACCAAAAAACCTTTGTAAACATAAAGATTTTACAAATCATAATTCATGAAATGTAATTTTCTAAATACGTTTCAAAAAAGTGCCAAAAGTAGGGTTAAAAAAAGGTGCTATAACTCGAAAACTTCCCAATATTTTTGAAAACGGTTTTAATTATTAGGAAGACATTAGATTTTTAGGTAAAGTCATACAATTTCAGATCCCCAACTACGTTTGTTTCAGAATTATAACAAAAAAGAACCACAGGCATGGTTACCTCCACCCCCGTGTTTAATAGGGTTAAAGAAATTACTAAAACAGATCTTTGTTTTTACTTACCGGGATTATCGGTCTCACAGCTGAAACTCTGGGTATGTATGGATCGTATGTAAATTCATGGAGATTCGCATACTCTCCAGGGCCGAGAACTTTCGAATATCCCCATCCAGAAAAATCTTCATCATACAAAATCCATCTGCAGGATTTATAAATAAAGAATAATAAAGCAATAATTAAATGGATTGCAGATATCACTATCATCAACTTTCGGTAAGTCTCTAGGCTATATAAAATGATAATTCAAAGCACAAATTAAAGGTGTTATGACTAGGTACCAAGACCCCCTTCACTTATTCCGCATCTTGAGTTATTTTTTTATTAGTAATGTTTAAAAAAAATAGCCCAATTTTAGTACCAGTAACCATTGTGCATTCAGCTTTGCTATACTTTTTAATTCATTTAAGGCTTCAGAAGAAATCAAACAAGCTTATAATTTTCTGAAAATGAATGCTGATGCGATCAAACTAGAACTGCGGGCTTAATAGGGGAGAAGATTTTAATAGAGGTAGAGGTTTGCAGGATATTTGGTGCAAATTTTTAGATCTATTTTTTAATATATATTCTAAACACGTTGCTATGTATGATAAAAATAAGGCAAAACGCATTTACCATCCTCAAATTAGAAAAATGTTAGCAAAAAAACTCGTTCTCCGGCAGCGGCGTTTTGATTCGCCCTTTGGCCTTTGAAATTACAATTGACAATGCCAAGAATGTAAAAATGTCATGTTTGCTTACAAAAGGAGTTGTGAAGATTAAATTCTTAAGTCCGGAGACAGAAACGCGTTCTACAAGTACGCTAACAAGAAAATACACAGTAACCCTTCAGTAGCTCCTTTAAAATTAATCGATGTTACTCTAGCTACAACGGATATATCTAAGGGTGAACGTTTACTTGAACAGTATGCTTCCAATGCAGGTGATGATAATGGCTATATGCCCAGACTACCACCCCGCACTAGCAACTCAACTAATTTTACTGATATTATTTTTACAGTAGAATTAGTACTCAAAACCCCTTAGCAATGTACCAATTAGCAATGTACCAAATAAGTATACGCCTGATGGCATTCCGATGGCCATACGTAAGAGTCATAGAAACGAACTTATTGAACCACTATGTTACATAACCATTCAATGACTACGGGGGATGATATCCCAGATTCCCTGGAAACGTGGGGATATTATCCTGGCATACAAAGGTGGTAGTCAATCTGGTGCAGAAAATTATAGACCTATTTCTGGATCTAGGACACTTCCCCCCCGGACACTTCCCCCCCGGACACTTACTTCCCCCCCCGCCCAAGTCGGACACTTCCCCCCCAGTTAAAGTGTTAAAATTAATCTGGGTGCATCAAAGCAATAAACAAAAGTTAAAGATGGGTACAGGACAAGTTGTATCTAGACAAGTTTTTCAAAATTATAAAATAAACATTTTTATAGTCAAATTTTGTTTGTTTTTCTTTTAATTCCTTTAATTCTTTTAATTTCTTTTAACTTCTACCGCCCCCAAACCCCCGCTTCTTTTCTTGGGGGCTGCCGCCCCCAAACCCCCGCTTCTTTTCTTGGGGGTTATCGCCCCCAGACCCCAGCATTTCCCTGAGTGCCCGTGGTGAAAGACTTAAGACCACTTTGAAATAATTAATTCATGTTTGTATCATCAGATAATAAATTGACAAAGCCTAAAGTAGGAGCTGTATTGAATGTTAACCAATTTAATATATAAATTACTACAATATTATATAATTCAACAAAATCCTATTAAAAATATTGCAAGTAACCAGGACATTTAATATGTAGTGTGTATAATATCTATATAGTATGTATAATAGTAATATAATATGCTACTATGCTGAACACAGAATACAGGTCGACGCATGTCGATTTTACCCTGGAGAGGTATAATTTTGATTGCAACAATAATATTCATCCCCATCTGCTACAATTTGAAGAAGACTATTACATAATAATACCTATAATTAAAACAATTAATTATTATAATTCTATAGTTAATAAAAACAGTATATCATTCCGGGGATGGAATTTATAGGTCATATAATACAATTAATTGTTTAAAGATTAGCAAACAATACGATGTAATTGCATTGATAAAACCCATAAATAAAACTTTGATATAAAATGTAAAATCGGGATACAAAAGATTTCTTTCTGAGCTACGAAAGGAAAATTGGATACAACTTATCTGGATACAAGCGGTTTACCTTACAAAATGAAAAATACGAATGTGCGAAGTTAAGAACAGTCGGGGGGAAGTGTCCGCGGGGGGGAAGTGTCTGGGGGGGAAGTGTCCGGGGGGGAAGTGTCCTACTTGAGCGGGGGGGAACTGTCCGGGGGGGAAGTGTCCGGGGGGGAAGTGTCCGAACACCCTATTTCTATATTAGGTAGAGAAAGCGAAAAGATTATAATTGATCAGATGGGAGCTTACTTATTGGACAACCTCATACCCGAAGAACAGTTTGGTTTTATTCGCGGCCGCAGTCCAATGACACAAATTCTGGACCTCACCTATCACTGGGGCATCGCCCTCAACAACAAACAATTCTGTGACGTTGTCTACACAGACTATGCCAAAGCATTCGACACTGTCGTAATAAGTAAGCTCCTATATGAAATGCAATGTTATTGTATTAGTGTAAATGTGATTAATTGGTACACTCATTTTTTCAATGATAAGGTGCAACCAAAGACAACTCTACTAAAGGACTGGCACATCACGAGTCCAGGCCTACTAGCGGGGGCCATTCGTTCCAATCACCTTCAGGTCACAATTTCGACAATGAACAATATAAAAATAACTTTCATGGGTATTTCACTTATGCTGAATCGATTGGTGCTATTTATATTGTTGCAGATATTAATTGTGAGCTAGTTTTTTTTAATTAAAAAAATAACATTGATAGTACTTATTACTGGTACTAATATAGATATGATATTAAGTCAATGAAGAAAATTAAGTAAGGTAATCTGTGAACATGAAACACCAGAGGCAACCCGAAAGCTCCTCTCTCTCCCTTGGCCGTTACCTGAAAGGCAGGGAGGGCGCCACATTAACTCCCAAGGTTGAACATTAACTATAGGTTATTATTAAGTCACTGAAAAATGTAAAGTAAAGGTGTTGGTTAATGTAAACATGGCGTTTTCGATTTTTATATAAAAGGCAATATCCTGAATCCCTGCCAGCCGGCGTCCCTGGAGGGCGCTGGGCTTTGGAGATGGTGCGGGTCTGCGGGGGAATGACCTCGCAGACCGGTATTAATCCACGGTGCACCGTTTTTAATTGTATGTTTAATTGGTTTGTCTTAATTGTATTGTTCTGATTGGTGGTGGGATGTTGGGTTGGTGCAGCTATATATTTAATTTTATATACAATTTTAATCTAATATAATATGCGAGACTTGTTATATTAAACAAAATATCCTGAATCTCACTTGTCTAGTTTAGAGGAAAATTTTTCTAGAATAATTTGTATTTAATTACATTTATCACGATTTCTTATTACTGGGTGCACATGAATTGATGGAATTTTCAATTTATAAACTAAACGCGATCTTGCACATCGCACCAGCATGGTTTCAAAATTCCAAAACGAGATCTTCACTAATTGCAGGTCGATTTTGTTCTAGAATTGAGCAACTAATAATAGCAAAGCAAGCAAGCACGCAAACAGTCGGCCGAAGCCGGAGGCGACCCGAAGGCTCCTCTTTCGATAGCTGCTACTTGAGGGTAGGGGTGGGCGCTACTCCTATCCCAAGATTTGCTCCCAGTTATTTAACTGGTACTAATAATAGATCGCTTTATTAATAATTATTGTATGAAATATGATTGTATTTATACATAATTATTAGTTCTATACTATTTCTCGTTATCTCGTTTACTTTAAATAAAAAGTCGGTTCCTTATCGGGCTGCTAGGCCCGTCACTAGTTAGAAATTATTCTAAAGATTTCTGGGACAAGGCTAGGAAAACCCACGTAGAACCCCCAAATAAGGTTGGTAACGCAACTGGGCCGGAAGAGATAAGTGCATTATGGAAGGAACACTTCGATGGGTTGTACAACAGCGTAAACGACGACTCGGAGAAAGAATACGTTGAATTACTAATTAAGAATCGATCTTTTCGGAATCTGACCATGTATCGATAGTTGAGGTTTGCGACAGCATTAGCATAAATAAGTTAGAACAAGGAAAAGCGATAGGACCTGATGGAATTTCTACAGAACATGTTATCTTCGGGTGTAGTTTCAAACTAATGAATATCTTGGCGAGTCACTTCACCACGATGTTGAGACATGGGTACATGCCCATAGAGCGTTTTGTACTTCAATACATTGTAATTCACTATGGGCGAAATCTAACTATTCTAGTGCTGTCCATAATAAACTTAAAGTTGCATATAATAATTGTTTACGAAGTTTATTCAATATACCTAGAGTTACAAACGGGATGCTATGAGTATTTCTATGGCATGTGGTAATCTAAACTTACCAATGTTTGTTCATATCAGATATAGTTCTATTAATAGTTTATTTAAAAATAATTCACTCATCTAATAATTCTATAGTTAGGACTATTCGTAATATCTGCAACATTAGCGGGGTATCCCGCATTAGCCAGATGAATAATTGTGCAGAGTGGATTTAACAGTATTACTCATATAGGGTTAATTTTGATTAATTACATTATATTACTTAATATATATATTATAATCCTACTATTATACTTACTGTACGAATAAATGTATCTGTAAATATGAATTTATGTGCATTATGTCTGTAATATGCTTACACTTAAAGTGCTTGTCTGGATTAAACATTAACAACAACAACACTTTCGTGGGGCCATTGCGAAGGACGAGGCTCAGTTATTAGATACAGATTAAAATTGAGCAATTCTATCCCCAAATCGGTACTTAAGAAATTTACGTAAATAATTATGAAAATTTAACCAAAACGTCAATAAGAATAAATCAAAGAAGAGAATAAAGAGCCCCCCCCCCCCCCCCCCCTTGCTTCAACCGCCCTCTTATTAATCTGCACCACCCCAACCCAAAGGAGCACAGAGGATTAATGAAAGGCAGATAAAGCAAGCTGGCTTTTTAGTCTGGCACCTTACACTACAGTAGTGCCTATGTCCTATTGATGTAATTACCCGTTGCCAAGTAGTGCTGAGATGGTTGGACTGGTTCTCAGCGCCAGCAGATAGGCTAGGCAATAGCAAGCATGCCAATGAATGAGGGAGCTGGAAGTATAGAAATACGGTG
This sequence comes from Nemertoderma westbladi, assembly GCA_032718475.1. Classification (NCBI taxonomy): domain Eukaryota; kingdom Metazoa; phylum Xenacoelomorpha; order Nemertodermatida; family Nemertodermatidae; genus Nemertoderma; species Nemertoderma westbladi. Next base: position 102,726 of record JAUCBJ010008450.1, on the reverse strand, counting down.
TCATTTTGATAACTTAATTACGTTTAGATCAATTAAAAAACACATTTCTTAAAACAAATCTCTTGAACTAATTAAAAACTATAATGGAATGGGGTATGGGGAATACAGTTATATAATTTTGAAGTATAATTATACTAGACTTATTACCATTACTTAATTATACTTATACTAGAAAATAATTAATATTCTTTAAGAGGAAGGTTGAAATTGCTGTTTTTACCCTAAACAATTTAATTAAATAATTAACTCCAATTATATGCTTCTCGAAGGCCACACGGAAATTCAACTTGGACAATTTCTAAACTTCGGCCAGACTACATGTGTACCAAGTTTGGTTAAATTTCATTAACATTTGGCTGAGTTATTAACGTTTAAAATTGGACACAACAGAACGACAGAACAACATATCAACAGAACAACAGAACAATAAATCAACAGCACAACAGAGCAACAGACACACCGATTGAGTTAGTGGTACCTGTATGCTAAGCTCGCTTACTTTCGTCGCTCGCCCCACAATTATATACCCAGAGAGAGAGAGAGACACCTAATAGGCTTATTTGAATAAGGTTCTGATTGGTTCTGCATGCCACTAATCTCATTAGATGGCAGCAGCCTAGCTGTGGTTAATCGTTCTGACTAATTTGTTATCCTCTCTCTCCCAGCTGGGCAATAACACAAAAATTTTAGAACACATAAAGCTCTCCCCATATCCTATGTACAGTGGGTAAACAATATGTTATATGCACAATACATTTACTGTATGACAACATGGTTAATTGCGCAACCACTTGACACCTCTTTGGTTTGGCGACTGGGCCCTACTGCTACCTTGACCTTTGTAAGTAACAGAACCCTGCTTTGTCAGGTAATAATTACTGCCTTATATAACTGACGGCTAATAAGGTGATATATTGGTTCTGGGTTGTTGAAGTGCATATATGGATTAATCCCGTAACATCACCCACCCTCTCCAGTATTAGAACAACATTTTACCGGCGCAGTATTAATATGGTTAATGATTGAAGGTTGGTTGGTAATTATATCAAGGTTACAGATAATAGTAAAGTTCAAACTAACGATCCGCAGTTCACACGAACACTCCTGGCGTCATTGTCCATGGCTCTTTTTTGGAAGCAGAGTGCGTTGCAGTCCCCATTGAGCTTTATTGAACGGCCCTATAAGAATAATATTTATAATGCAGTGGTTGTGCACCCAAAGGGAGGATCGAAATTTATTTTTTTGAATTATAGATTTTCCCTAATAAAACTTTGTGCGAAATGAAAATAATTTTAAAATCTGAATTTAAATTAATGTTTGACCACAGCACATCTCAAATGAAATTTTAATGGATGGGGGCTATTTATATTTTTTTTTGAAAATTTAAAATTTTGAACGTGATTGATTCCCCATGTCTAGATAGAGGCGATGGTATTTAAAATAGATGACAAATCAAGAATTAAACCTTTAAAGCATAAACTTTACCCCCAAACAAATCCAGCAAATATCAGATATTTTTGAAAATTTCTTGAAATTGTTAACTTTGCCACCGCGAACAAATCACTTTGTATTATTTTAGTTAATTATCTCAATTGGTTTTAATATAAATGGATATCAGATAAATCAAGTTTATAACTTGTTTATGGACCCCAGCACATATTCCCCATAAATACATTTAAATTATTTGCTGAAAAAATATTTCATATCTCATAATTTGTACAATTTTTACTACATTCTGTAATTCCACGTGAATTTTCAGGAAATTGTCAACGGATAATTAGTAGTGATGGCCCTCTAGCGGCCCTATAAAGAATCTACCTTTTATTTCATAAAAGACAAATATGTGAAATAAAACTAATCTGTCCGAATTGCAATTGTCTCTGTCATATGGAACCTTGGTTATACTAATATCGCCACACAGGGTGAGCTCATTGCCCTACCGGGTCTCGCACTCTAGGAAGATATTTTTATTGAAGATGTTTAGAAATCCAGATTATGAAATTCCATTCCATGTGGAGTTTGATATGTGCAAGAGATCATAAACGGTTTCCATTTCCTCAAAAATTTATTGAGTTCGATGACTCAGACCCCCAGGGAGCCATTCATTCTAGAATCCAGACACTGCGACAAAGTTAATCATGTACAGGACGATTCTAAACCCAGATCTTCGTAGTCATGATATATACCGCAATAGAGCTTAATATATTTCAGACCACCTCAGAGTAATTTTTACTTGACTATGGTTAATCTGACACAAACTTCGTGTAGAAAACGGTAGATGGAGCCCCGTGCCACACCACTGGTGAGTTTGTCAATGTGATGACTTGACAATTCAGGATGAAACACCCCTTACCTATTCTCTGCCCTCTGTGACTTTTAATATAAGCAACTCGTCTTTCATAGCCTCAGTCAGTACTTTACGCCCAATAAGAGTAATATCTACATGTGTATGTGTAAGTACTTCATGGAGGTCCTGTTTATGTATCAAATATAATTATTTTTCAATTTCTTTATTTTTGGTAGCTTGTTATTACGATATCTATGTGTGATGCATATGTATACACTTATATATAAAGCATGTATTACTGTACGTTTATAATGAATTAAATATATTTTTCTTTTACAATTTTTTTTACGAGAAAGAATGACAAGGCCTACTGATTTTATAGTTATTTGATTGCCGTGAACTGAAACATAAATATTTTTGTGGTCTTTTTTTCGAAACTATTGTACTATATGGTTTGTCATTAATAATTATCTAGAATAATTTTGTTCTTTGTTGTTCATGTTGTTGTTCTTGTTTGTACTATCCTCTCCCACCTTCCTGTTATGAATTCTGTAAGGTCTTCCTTCAGACATCAGACATTTGTTAAGAATACAATACAAATTATGGTCTATTGCTTTATATTGTTGTGATAGTAGTAGTGTCTCCATGGCTATATCTCTCGAATTTAAGTGTCCCTCTAGCATTTACTCACTAACCTTGAAGTTCTCTTTACTGAATAAAATAATCTCATTATGGCAGGTGTTGTTATCAACTGTTAGCTGTACTCGTTTCGCTGATGATACTAAGTTAACTCCAGCAGGAAGAAAAAAGTCATTAAAAGGATAAACGCCGGGGTAGAGTTCTAGACTACCAACACCAGAGAAATCCGCATCTCTGCAAAATTATAGTCAATAATAAGCGTTGACAACTTAGTAAATATATTAAGAATATAAAATAAATTGCTATTATATATTGCAGATAAATATAATAATATAATAATAATATTGCACAAATTAGAAAAATTGAAAAAACATAACACCAAAAGCATTTTAATTTACACCAATACAATTTTGACATCAAATTAGATCATCTTACTTAAAACTAGATTAAAAATATGAGGAAGGTGTTCTTAAACACAGTACTTACTAATGTCCTACTATTAGCATTGAGATAGAGAAAAACTATCACTATGGTATTACATGATACTGGGTTTTGTAAAGTCGGCAATGACGTCCAGGTGGGATCGAACTGGTGACCTCCGGGTTGGAAGTCTGATGCTCTAACCATTCAGCTAGCGGCTCAGGTAAAAGATAGACCTAGAAATACTATTTGATACCTTGTATGTCCGCAATTTACCTCCTCATGGCCTCCCATCTGCCATACCATCCTCTGCTGGCAAAAAGTTATAATAATATGAAACCACTCATTCACCAAAATCATCAATAATAAATGATACTGGGTACTTGACACTGTCACGCTGTTATAGACTCTTTAAACCGGTACCTGAAATGTGGATACTGCAAACACTTTTTGAGTAGTGAGATGCATAAGGGTATATCTTTGGCAGTTACACCCTTTTTCTACTGACTTCAAAAGCACTATTTTTTTACATTAAATTATCTCGATAAAAAAAAACAAATATATGGCTTAAGCAAAGTGGCCAATCGATGCAGCGTGGATTTTTACCCCAGAAAATGCATTACCCTTGAAACCGCAAAATCAGCCTTACACCCTTTTTACACCCTTTTTGCTGCTTCAATTGAAAACAACACTGCTGTTAATGAATACAACATTCAACCTTTTTCTTAATAGTTATATATTATTATTATTTTTATTATATATATATATATATATATATATGTAAAAATAAATATCTAAAAATAAAAAAATCTATATTAGATATTAGTTATCCTTATGTATTGATATAAATATCTTGAAGTTGAAATTGTTGCCCATTTATGTATTTCACAAATATCTGATTGTATTCTCAAACACTTGACTAACTCAAAAACCTCCCAAGTACCGCCAACAATAATGAGAGAGCTGATTACTTCGTTTATGTGCCCATGGTGAATAGTGAAATCTTCTACGTCCTTTTGAAGATCTGCTTCAAAACCTCCGAAATTTGGGTCTTCAAATAGCATGATCCCATCCTGGAAACAATTGCAAGAATATATCTTAGATAAAACATAATTTGTTATATTTATTTGTCATAAATTGTATAATTAGTTAAACTTTAGTGTGGCATCCCACAACATCAGTCTCGGATGCCTCTCCCTCAAGACTGCACTAACTTGGAACTTGGCAAGGCCAGTCAGAAAAACTGTTTATGAATTTATTTATTCACCAGAGTGTTGTATATTAGGCAACCCCAGCAGAGAGGATTGCTCTAATTGTATTCATAGAAACAGGTATTTGCTGTAGAGAACTAAGTTTGACAATTGACAAAAAGGGTGTGTGATGACATTTCTGTTGAAGTTTATGATCAATATAGAAGATGTACACACTAATAAATCAGAGTAGTCTTCTCTGCTGGATTCAACTCTTACTGTTTAATTGATCATATCACCATGCAACTGCAAGATGAATTGGATAATAAATTTGAAGTCCTACAAAATTTTCATTGGGCAATCTATGAACATGGTCTACTTAAATAAGTAGGCCATGCTATGAATAACCTTGAATTCATTGGAGAAGCTTAGAAAATTTGTGGGAGAGAAAGAACATTGACAAGAACACTGGATTTTGGTTGTAGTCAAAGTGGTGTTATGTATACGTGGAGATCCAAACTCATCATAATGATAATAATGTAAAGCCTTAGAATGTAAAGAAATGGATGTAACCTTAGAAGATGTAGATGTAGATGAGAACATGTAGAAATGTAAAACCGTAGAACACTTTTCCTGGAAAATAAAACTTCTTCTGGTCCTTGATGTTTTTCTGTCAATTAGTGAATCTGCTGAGTCCGAGTCAAGGGATGATCTGCATTAAATAAACTAACAAGCATATGGGAGTCATCCCATATGCTAATCTATACTGAAGGTAATTTTATTATCAGCTACAATGTGCTTATATGTGAAAGTCTATGTTTGGTGCCAAAGACAAGAGATCCATTAATGGAATATACACCATTCCTAAAAATTGAAATCCATGATGGATGATAATTGCTTGCCACCATGGAAATTGTAGAAGTAACCAGCCTATTATGGGGGGGGGGGGGGGGGGGGGGTATTTTTCAATCACACAATATTGTGCTGCCACAATTCTCCTGTATCAACTGTATTTCACAAGATCATCCACAATGTTATGGCGAGTGTTTTTTTGCCTCTCACTTGCATATTTTCTTCATTGGACCACCAAAGCATTCAATTGTGAACATGCTGAGGCTGATCCCCATGGCGAAACAATGTCTTGCAAAGTGGAGCGACTTTCTGTCTCAATCTTGGGGGGGCCAGTGAGATTCTGCAGTCTGCAGACCTATATAGGACCTAGTTTGTGATGTATGCATTATACAAGAATGTACAATGTACAGGTACACACTTGATTGTACACAATGATCAGGTCAGGTCAGGTATTCTAGGTCATTTATCAAGAAAACTTGCCACCTCCATGCAGCATAAAGGAGGTGCCACCTGTAGCTGCACAGACCCTCTTACTAGGGCAAATCTGGTCCTGTAACTAGGACCCCCTTCGTTCTGGGATAAGGACGCCCTTGGTCCTGGATTAAGGACCCATATACTTGGCTGCAGGGGTATATGGCCTGGCCAGGCAGATGGTGATCTACCAATGGCTGGTCAGGAGTAGAGTGTTCTCATGTCCACTCTGAGTGCACTTCACTGCGACCTGCAACTGGCAACAGGGGTACCGGGCATGACCCAGCAGATGAGCTGCACAGCCAATGGTGGGTCATGTGCGCCAGAGTAGATATGGGTGATGGGCCTCATATCTGACTCCACTGCGACACCCACCCTGTGGAATGGCAAACCAGAGTGTGGTATTTGCCCCGAGAGCTGACTCGGCAAAAAAGCACCCCCCAACCCCCACTATGGATTACATTAGTAATGCGGAGGTCCAGCCACTAGAGGCCAGTGGAATGACTGGACACAATCGGCCTCACAGGCGTCAGTTATCTCCTGAGCGGCTGCCTGTCTCACCTCCTACTGGAGAGAGAGCAGCAAACAATTCTTTGAGTCCCTTTCCTGGTGACTTTTCTGGTCCAAACCCTGGATCACCAGGGAGGCCAGATTGTGAGGGGGAGAGGGATTCGTGGCAACGGTGGAATTGGTCTATTGATGAATCCAACTGCACATGCAGCATTGGACAAAATAGACCAAATCTCTAACTGCATCATCCGTTGCCACTTCTCATGTTCTGGAAGACTGGCTAAGAAGTTTCCTAAGGTGATTCTGATTGTGTGCTACTCTCCAACTAGTGTTGTCCCTGTAGATGAAGTGGAAAATTTCTACCAGAATCTACAAGCAGCTACTGATGGAGTGGATCAGCATGCATTCTTAACATTCCTGAGAGACTTTAATGCAAGTCTGCATCAATCACCTACATCGCCCTGGGTCTATAGCAATAGTGTTAACCGAAATTCCGTCCATCTTCAGGATTTTATCTCTGGTAATGGATTGTTTTTGGCTGGAACCCAGTTCAAGAAGCGAACTGGAAAGCTATGGACTCATAGTGGACCCAGTGGTCACAAGTCCCAGATAGACCATATCCTGTTTCGTAGGAAATACAGGAGCTCTATACAAGACTGTGATGCATTTACACTACGACCCTTCTCCAGTGATCACCGCCTTATTGTGGCCAAGGTAAGACTTAGTCTGCGTGCTAGCAGAACAACGAAATCTGGTCCTCTCTGTTGCAACAGCCAAGTATGAGATCCAGCTTCACACTACAGCTGAGTGTTGAGACTGAGTGTTTAAAACTCATCTATCCCATCATAGTAGACATGTACCGCACAACAAGAGTCCCACAAGAAATGAAAACAAAAAAGTTGGTGCCAGTTCCCAAGAAGGGCAACCTAACACTCTATGGTTCTTTTCGGGGAATCTCATCGATCTCGATTGCTGCAAAGCTATGCAATAGAATTCTATTAAATCGCATCAGGGATCCCATTGAGAGACTGCTCCGTGGAAATCAGAATGGGTTCCGTAAAGGTCGTGGGACCATGGAGCCCATTTTGGCACTTAGAAGGATAATTGAAGAGTTATCAAAAAAGAAAGACAGGCATCCGGCTGTTATATTTGTTGACTTCTTCAAGGCCTTTGATTCAGTCTCTCGCTCACGTATGTTCAGCATACTTTCATTATATGGGATTCCTGATGAAATTATTGCAGCAATCAGATCAATCAGATCAGATCAGACACAATTATTCATGTTGCCGCCATTTACACACTACTGCTGTACTTGGCAGGATTATTGACTACCTGATTACAGGATTAACAACCTGACTACCGGTACTGAGAACAATCCACAACTCTTCGATTCCTCTTTAGTCTCTCCAGGCAGCCAGGATCCGCCATACACGCCCGCAACAATGCCAGTTGAATGAACACCACCACCGCCACCAAAGAAATCTCGACGGACTCTCAGTTCGGGCGAAGTCCCTACATCTAAAACTGCCACCACCTCCCAGACCACCTCTACTAATCAACTTTGTGATGATTTAGTTGACGTCCTACTGACGAGACTGTCTGACCTAGAAAAGCGCGTGGTCCAGCTAACTAAACAACGTAACATCGACCACCAGCTACTCCAGGATTATCGCAAAGAGCTAGACTCCCTCCACCATCCTCATAACTTCCCCCTTGTTAACCTGGATGATACGATTATGGACCGCACTGTCTTCCTGCGGGAGCAAACTCCCCGAGACGAGTCGGTCATCCAGGTTGGGGATGGGGAGGACAATCTCCTCCCACCTCCGGTAACTCCACGCCCAGCGACACCACACCAAGCGACCCCGCACCCAGCGACCCCGCACCCAGCGACCCCGCACCCAGCGACACCACGCCAAGCGACCCCGCGCCCAGCGACACCACGCCAAGCGACCCCGCGTCCAGCCTCACCACTCCAAGCGACGATGCCCCCGGCGGCTACCACCCAGACGACCAAGCCCCCGGCGACTACCACCCAGACGACCAAGCCCCCGGCGACTACCACCCAGACAACCAAGCCCCCGGCGACTACCACCCAGACAACCATGCCGCATTCCCCGAACCAGCCTAATGAAGCGCCCTTTACCAACGTTAGTCGACCTGAAAGGGCCACCCGCTGTCTCCTACTGATGGACAGCAACAGGAAATATATATATCCGAGGAAGATACGTCACGACGCTAAAATGGTTCCCTGTAGCACGGCAGCACAGATTCCATCCACTATTACAACTGCTTCCTCTACGTACAAGAACATCGACACGGTTTACATCCAAACTGGTACTAATGACATCGATAATTCGTCGGTCCGCTCCGTCTGTAAGAACATCCGTGACGGAGCTGTAGCAATAAAGACGGTGTGGCCAAAATGTCGCATTATTGTCGGATCAATTATCGCACGAAAAGACCGCAACGTAACCTACCCCAACCAGCTCCTCGCAACGATGTGCCATGAAAACAACATAACCTTCACCGAGCACTCGATTACAGCCAACCACCTATACGACAGTAAACATATTAAACAACAGAATATCGGGTTACTCGTTCGCGCCATCGTCGAGAAAGTTCGCCCCAGTGCTGGTGCTTCTCACGCTACCTACCGTTACCACGGTAACCAAGCACCCGGCGCTCACTGGTTGGGCTCCCCTCCGCCTCCGGCTCCGCCAGCTCCCACTGCCATCTCGGGACGCAAACTGACTCCCATAGCGCCATGGGCGGGTCGTCCAACCACCCAGGGGTACCCGACCCAACCCTGGCCCTCCCAGCAACCCCCTACAGGGCCTCCCCCACAGACGCGACCATCCCCCCCCTTCTGAGGGAGGTCCTGCAGTTTCTAAGGGGGTTATCGGTGCACTAATTACGTTTTTACAGGCTATTGATGCCTAGACCTTAATTACCGGTAATTAATATTTCCATGTAACTTTAACTGGTATTTTAACACTTTTATAATTTTAGTATTTTATTCCTAATGACAAACTATCATGTTCGCGACCTTAACTGTAAATGTAACTACTTTAGTAATTTTATTCCTATATACAATCATATATGCGATTCTAAATTGGATATATGTAATACCACCCATTTCGCCTAACCTCAACGTAATACCCCAAGTCATTTATATACTCACTCAAACATCGATTTTAATTTTTGCAGAGGCGATTTTACTTTTAGTTGTAATCGTCCTCTACCTACGGAAACAAATCCTTGTTTTTATTTCACTTGTACTATATTTCTTAACTGTTATAGTCACATTGATTTTACTATTTAGCGTCTTTGTACTTTTAATTCCATTAATTTTTATTTTTGTGAATATTTGGTTTGATAGGTTGAAATTTAATTCAAGAACTATGTATAGAGGGCGGCAAAAACGCCAACCACAAAAATTCAAGTATTTTAATTTAAAAACAATATTGGGAATTTTTCTGATAATCTGTATTCACAGAGGAACATTTGGGGCTCTCTCTGGGGGGCAGTCGATGGCACCAGCTATTTTACACCCACCAGGGTACCATTATATGGTGACACTATTCACTCTCTGTTTTTTTCTGAGTCGCTATATATGGGCCTCTAGTAATAAATATAATAATTTTAACTGTAAACGCCGAAACGTTTTTATTTCAATGGTTTTATATGTCTTGTTCACTACCGTTTTATCCGGTATTTTATTTCACTGTAGTAGTCGAATTACAACCATGTTGTATTCGCCACCTGTGTGTGATTATACTTTCCGCCCAGAAACACAAACTAGAAATACCAAATTAATTTTGAGTTTTATTATTTCGAGTTTTAAATTAAGTACATTATTATATGTCCGTGTAGTAATAAGTTCTATTTTAATTGTGAGTCTCACAGTAAACAATCTATTAGCTCTAGCTGGAGACATCCACCCGAACCCTGGCCCTCAGATTGATGATATACAGGTAGATCTGAAATCTTTTATTCGGTCTAACAGTCAAACATTTCATTTTATTCAAATAAATGCTAGAAGTTTATTTAAAAATATCGATCATGTACGCAGTTTGCTGAGGGGTTCAAATAACTGCATTTTATCTGTAACCGAAACGTGGTTAAAGAAACATATTAGCGATAAAGCAGTAGCCATTCCCGGTTATAAAATTTATAGGCAAGACAGAAGGGGAAGGAAGGGGGGTGGAGTCTTAACATATGTTCCAGAACATATAAATAGTAGGGTTAGACCCGATATCAAAACTAACGGGGTTTTAGAATCGATATGGGTGGAAATAGACGATATTTTGGTTTGCACTGTTTATCGTCCGCCCAGAACTAGAATTAAAATAAATACTAACTTTTTTAACAGTTTTTCAGAGGAAATTGAAAATGCACAAATTCTGGAACCAAATAAAAAATTAATTATCCAAGGTGACCTAAATGTAAACATTTTGGGGACTTCAGGAGTTAATAATACGAGACTTTCAGCTCTCAATGACATCTTAAATTTGTATACATTGTACCTAACAAATACAACAGTGCCAACTAGAACCACGGATAAAACTTCCACACTTTTAGACGTGGTAATAACTAGTCTGAATCGAACTACTATTTCTAATTCCACTGGCAGTGTATATTTATGCGATTTCTCAGATCATGATTACACAGTGACATCAATTAAACATAAATTTAATAAAATGGTAAAGAAAGACAACGAGTGGATTGAGTATAGGAATTTTACTGATTTTAACAAAGGTGCCTTTTTAAATGAAATTGAGAATATTATCTGGAATGATTTTTATCTTGAGGATGATATCAATAAACAATTTGAGATTTTTGAAAATCAGATAGTGGAAATACTGAATAAATATGCCCCTATGAAACGTAAACTAGTCATTCCTAATAAAAATATGATGAGAGATGACTGGGCAACAGATGAACTTAATGAGTTAAAAACCAATAAATATAAAAAATTTGCACTTTGGCGCCGTACAAAAAGTGATAACGATTACAAAGCATACAAATTATTGCGAAATAAGTTTAATAATCTGAACAATAAACTAAAGAATAATTTCGTAAAAAATAAATATCTGAGTGCCAGGGACAGCAAATCAAGGTGGAAAATAATTAATAAAATTATAAATAATAAAATCAAAAGTGCCTCCATTAACTGTATCAAATACAGAGGTATTTTAATAACTAACAGAAAACAATTATCAAATGCCATGAATGAAACTTTTCTAAATTTAGGGAACTTTTTTAATTGCTCGTCGACCAATATGGGCATTTATACCCTACCAGTCGACTCCGTACAAAACCGAGCTCATTTTTCATTTAAATGCGTGAGTCTATTAGAAGTAGACTATAGAATTGATCAATTAAATGAAAATAAGTCCTCTGGACCTTGTAAAATACCTACAAAAATAATAAGGGAAATTCGATCTCACATTTCGGGCCCGTTGCATTTTCTAATAAATCAATGTTTGACGAAATCTTTATTCCCAGACCATCTAAAATTGTCGAATATTTCCCCAATTTATAAAAAAGGTGATCTATTTGATGCTGCGAACTACAGACCAGTTGCAATAACGTCTCCTTTTGCCAAAGTTGTTGAAAAAATTATGTGTTCTCAAATACTTGAATATGTCAAAGATAATAAGCTTTTATACCCAAAACAATTTGGTTTCCGAACAGGATTTTCTACTGTTGATGCAGTTACTTACTTAACTGAGAATTGGCGTCAACATTTGAATGACAACAAATTTGTCGCAGCCGCATTTTTAGACCTAAGCAAAGCTTTCAACTCTATAAATCATGACATTTTGAATCACAGACTCAAACATTTAGGCTTCCACTCGACTGCACTGAACCTCATACAAAATTACCTATTGAAAAGGAAGCAACGTGTTAAAGTAGAAAATACTTTTTCTGATTGGCTAACTGAAACAAGGGGCGTTCCCCAAGGTACCATTTTAGGGCCTCTATTATTCATGCTATATACCAATAACATTCCAGAACAACTGACAAATGTTTCAATTATACAGTATGCTGATGATACAGTTATTTATGTGGCTGACTCAGATCCAGAACAAGCTACAAAATTGTTAGAGTCGAATGTTCAGAAAATTCAAAAAATATTTAATGATTCTCATTTGAAACTGAACCCAGACAAAACGGAATTTCTCCTTTTATCTCCGAAGCAAATCAGCCCAGAAAATAGAGCTGACTTCTCATCCATAAAATTAAATGTAGGCTGCCCTGAACCTATTCCACAATCTCCATCAGTAAAATATCTGGGAGTGAACATTGATAACGAGCTAAATTGGAAAGATTACATAGGGAAAATGATCCAAAAAATGACTCTTACCATTTCTTGTTTACGAATAATAAAGGGTCAATTGCCCAATAAAACTAAATTGCAATTATATAAAACGCTTACTATGCCCTATCATAATTATTGTTGTCAGCTGCTTGTGTCTCTCCATGACAAACATGGTTCAAAGGAACTGCTTTATAAATTTGAAAAGGTACAAAATTACGCATTACGCACTATTTTCGGGAAGAAAATTACCGACAGCAGTGGAACGGAGTTGAGGCAGAAAGGCGAAATTCCGTTACTCTCTGCAGTTCGAGAATATTATGCGCTTATATACTTTTACAAATATATGCATAAGCTTACAGAAGCTTTTAAAACTTTGGATCTGCCGTTTTTAGCAAAAAACAATATTAGGTTAAATCCACGAACTGGGAATATCGTTATTCCAAAATCTAAAAATAGGTTTGGTCACGATAGTATAATTGTGAAATCGGTAAAATTATGGAATTCGCTCCATATCGATGTAATCAAGTCACCAAACCTTGCAACTTTTAAACGACATTTAAAAAATATATTTCTAAGTAAATACAGTCGAGAAGAAGTAACTTAGCTGGAGGCTCTTTATTGTCTGCCAGAGGGAGGGGGGGGGGGGGGGGGGGGGGGGTAACTGCTCCATAACGAAACCAAGGTTTCTGCATGGTTCAGCGGGGGTGGGGGGGGGGGGTAGTAATATTTGTGCTCAACTAAATTTTTTTTATTTATTTATTATATCTACTGTACATGTCTTATTTCCGGTATTACATACATAGGAGTAACATAGTTGCTCCTGTACACTGACGCTATTGTTCCAAATAATCATTTAGTGTGTATACATTGAATGCCCAGTGCAATTTTTTATCATAAATTCTCTGGTTTTAAGGATCAATAAAGAAATTATTATTATATTATTATTATTATTATTAGAAAGACAGGCATCTGGCTGTTATCTTTGTTGACTTCTTCAAGGCCTTTGATTCAGTCTCTCGCTCACGTATGTTCAGCATACTTTCATTATATGGGATTCCTGATGAAATTATTGCAGCAATCAGATCAGTATACAATGGTTCGACAACATTTGTGTCTACTGTTGACGGTGACACAGAACCATTTGAAGTGTTATGGGGCGTCCTCCAGGGAGACACACTTGCACCATTCCTGTTCATAATTGTTGTTGACTATGTTCTACGCATGTCCTTAGATCATCATAATGATGATGGGGTGATGATAACTCCAGCTACTGGCTCCAGAAGTCGAGGAAATCCTGCCAAGTACCTAACTGATCTAGACTTTGCTGATGACTGCTGATGGCTCCTCAGCTCATTAGAACATGCTGCTTCTAGTGTTGGTCTTTTTATTAACTCCAGAAAGACCAAAATTTTGACAGTTAACTTTGAAAGTCCTCAACAAGTCTCTGATCGGATGAGCATAAGCTCAAAAGATGGTATGCTTGAGCATGTGGATGACTTCTGTTACCTGGGATCATGGATCCGGAAGTCAGGTGAGGACCTTCGAATACGTAAGGGAAAGGCATGGGCAGCCTTGAATAGGCTTTCAAGGATTTGAAAGTCACCGAGAATTAATCGGAAACTTAAGGTCCGATTATTTAGAGCAGCAGTAGTTGCAGTACTCCTATATGGGAGTCCATGCTGGGCTCTATCTGCTGAGGACACCAAATCTCTGGATGGCACATTCACAAGAATGCTATGCCGGGTACATTGTGTCAAGTAAAATGCACACATCTCCAACCACACACTATATAACATTGGAGGTGTCTCATTGATTCCCCCAAGCTTGACACTAGAACAAAATCGCCTCCGCTTTGCAGGACATTGCCTTCGCCGTGAGGACCAGCCAGTGCATAATCTTGTACTTTGGATTACATTAAGAGTTTTCATTAGGGGTTGAAGACTCCAGTTCCTGACTTCTGTAACCTTCAGTTTTATACAGTAGAAAAACATATTGGCTGTCAGCCACATTATACAATGATACTTTTCCATCATTGTTTTATTCACCATCAAACAATAAATAGTAAAGATTATTTAAACTTAATTAATGGTATCTAACCTCTGGTAAGGGCCTTAATGAACGTATCTTGTTTTCAAAATAAGGATCGAAATCGATGGATCGTTCATAGCTACCTGGGTCGAGGATGATATATTCTCCGGTGAAGAGGATTCCTGTGTACAGAATCCAGGATCCACACCTAATCTATAAGGTTAAATAAATACCATTAGTATTTATACTAATATAGTGGTATAAATTCAATTATATGATTAGTTTATTTTCTTTATACATTTATTTGTTAACATGTATTTACTTCTTACGCTAGTTCCAAAGATTAAAATTAAATTTGCACATAAGTGTAATAATTGTGAGTTATTGGAGGGAGAACGCTGCATACACAGTTGAGAAAATAGCAATGCTAGTGGAACCCAACAGCAGCGAGAATTGGAAGTATACAGAAATATTGGAGGGCGTTTAGAAGGAAAAGGGGGAGGGGGGCAGGGGGGTGTGGCTGTTCTACCAAATTCGGAAATAATAGTATATAATCTTCTTTCATGTCTCATTCTTCATTCTACTCAATTATTAATTCCATAGCAGATGAAAGGAGCTGCATTATGAAAATCTAACCTGAATACTAGAAGTTTTTTGGTCGAGGTCCCCAAGATATTTGTACCCTCCAGAAACAAACAGCGTTTTTGATTTACCGCCAAAGTAGGGTTCATCATACAATGTAATTTCATTGCAGATCTTAAAATAATAAATGTAAATTAATAAAGAGACAAATAAAATTACTTTTAATCTTCAATGAGATACAGTATCTGTAAACTGCATACCAAGGACTACCAAATACCATACTGGAGGATTTTGAACATCCCTTGACGCCATTATCTACTCTGATACGGTGCGCTGTTTGAATCTACTCCATTACAAATTACATATAATATTGATTTTCAGAAAAAACTAGTTATTTAACATTATCATGAAACTAAATCAGTTTATTATTATTTCATTATTAAATAGCAGTACTGTAGTATTAGCTTCATAGCGACCCTTACTTAATGACTTAAAATTTAGTATAGGTAGTTACTAATTAAATAGTAGTAGTATATGCTTCATAGCGACACTTAATTACTTAATTATAAATTTATGTGAGAATATTACTGCCTGGTGCAATTTAGTCAATAATATAATTCTATTTAAATATAGTAGCACAGTATCATACCAGCTCGAGTGGGGATATTTCCATGAACGAGCTACAGAATGAAATGAGAGTGAACGAGAGCCTGAAAGTGAAGTACAGGTACTTTATTTAAAACGAATATGTTCATATTATTTTCAAGTTTCGAAGTTATATTTGTTAGAAATCGTATATTATACCAGTACTGGTAACGGTACAGTACCAGTAACAACATATGTAGTGTGCTGTCTGCTTCCTACAGATTGCATACGTAGGCCTACTAGGTGTATGCAGCCACAGAATGAGTGAAACCGGTCCAGTCCTTGGTTCGGTACTGGTAATGACATATGTAGAGTGTGCTGTCTCCTTCCTACAGATTGCATAAGTAGGCCTACTAGGTGTAGGCAGCCACAGAATGAGTGAAACCGGTCCAGTCCGCGGTACGGTACTGGTAACGACATATGTAGAGTGTGCTGTCTGCTTCCTACAGATTGCATAAGTAGGCCTACTAGGTGTAGGCAGCCACATAATGAGTGCTATATATGATCAGGACCCGCCAAAATAAAGTAAATAAGAGGGACCATTTATATTTTGGGTGAGTAAATACTCTGTTCAGGTGTATAAAGTCCAGTGTGAGTGGGCTTTGTATACCACTCGGTTGAAAAACCAGTCTGTGTTCATTCAACTAAAACATCCAGGAATGGAAGACGTCCTTCCTTCTCAGTTTCCATAGTGAACTTGGCACTAGGACCTAATGAATTCATAAAATCTAGGAATGATGACGGTCGGTTTCCTCCTGGATCAAATGTGAGAATAGAGCCATCTATGAGTCTTTTATATAACTCGGGAAGGATATCATGGTCACATTCAACAAATCGATATTCAAGCATAAACATGAAAAATACAGCAAGAGTGCATGCCAATGGTAAACCCATCGCGAGATCATCTTTCTGAATATAATCAACGATATTAAACTTGAAAAAATGTCCATCCAATTTATCAAAGTGCCCCAAAGCCAACAAAATCTTTGAAGAGCATCAAGAAAATCGAATGTGTCTGTCAAAGTAAATTTCAAGGGCAGTGCCTTCTTTAGTCAAAAGTCCATCTCCTTAGCTAACTTGTAGGTGTAGCAGCTCGTTGCGGACAAAATCGGATGCATGGGTACTCCTTCCTTGTGTATTTTCGCCAACCCGTACAACCTCGCAGGTTGACTTCCCACCACCTTAAGTTGTTTATACTTACGTTCTGGTAATTCACATGACTTTAGAGAATCATTGAACTTATCCTCTATTACACAAGTAGTATCACGAGTTTGTCTAGGATGACATTGATACTTATCAAGCTTAGTTGAGACGTTCAAAATTAAATTCATTTTTTGAATATATTCTTCTCTATCTAAAATTACAGTTCCATTTCCTTTATCGAATTTACAGACATAAATCGATGTGTCTTTAGACAGATTAAGCAATGTATTCTCAATGTTACTTAAATGCACTGGAGGTTGGCTAGTGTAGCCCAAAATAAGAGACTTAATAAGTGCTCTATGTTCCATACATTGTGATGGGCTAAGGTCATCCTCCTGAAGACGTAACAAATTCTGAAAAAATCATTCCAATTCAATTTGACTTTCATGGAGTCAACTTTTTTAAATCCAATAGACATATTGAAACCCAGTTTTAGACAGTCCAATTCCGTATTGGAAAGAAT
Organism: Nemertoderma westbladi; assembly: GCA_032718475.1. Classification (NCBI taxonomy): domain Eukaryota; kingdom Metazoa; phylum Xenacoelomorpha; order Nemertodermatida; family Nemertodermatidae; genus Nemertoderma; species Nemertoderma westbladi. Next base: position 85,108 of record JAUCBJ010008450.1, on the reverse strand, counting down.
TCTACTCAATCTATTAATGACTGTGTTTTCCTTAGTAAACTTGTTTCCACTCTCTTTATATTGTAGAAGATTTTCAAGTTTTTTCCTCAGTCATTGTTTTTATCTTTAATCTGTGATGCATTAGTTCGCCTAATGTGTTCGAATACTGCCTGGCATACTATCGGTGCGAGTATTGTACTAACGACATCGTAAAGTCTGTCAAGTTTTGTAGAGATGCGAGCAACTTCGCCCTTCAAGGATCGTAAGCATTTCCTCACGATGTTTCGCCTTTGCCGAGCAAACGATTCAGAGTAACAAACAAGTGGTTCAGGAATTCGTATATGGGTAAACTTGGGAATGATATGTTCATCATTCATGAAACATCATTCTTAAATTTGAGTTGTAATTCTAGAATATATTAGTTGGCCAAAATACACAAGGAAGGAGTACCCATGCATCCGATGTTGTCCACAAAGAGCTGCTACACCTACAAGTTAGCTAAGGGGATGGACTTTTGGCTAAAGAAGGCACTGCCCTTGAAATTTACTTTGACAGACACATTCGATTTTCTCGATGCTAATTAATGTTGATGGAAACTTGACAACCATTGACCTAGTAGTAGTAGTAATGTTGACACTTGCTTCTCTTGCATTTATGTACTGTAAGTTGGACATATAGGAGGAATTCACTGCCGGGTGCAATTACTTGAAATTATCAGTTTCAGTCTAAATCAGTCAATAGATTAATATTAATATTATTACTATTACAGGAACAACGAATCTTCATCTAATTCCACTACTACTGATACTATGATCATTATGCTGCATTGCAGCTGCATTATATATATTACAAATATATTTAAAATGAATTGAATATTTATTTCCTTAATTATAAAAACAGTTTAACAATTAAACAATTAAATATATAATATTCAGTGGAACCAGGCAAATCGCATAGCTAGTGCTGCCTGAGTTCCACTGAAGAGCCTAAGGAAAGAGGGGCATACTACCGGCAATGTAGCTAAAATGGACGAATGACCAAGACCACCTGTGCCAAATGGTAAAAAATAATTCAACGATACAACAATAACAATATTGTAAATATAAATTAATGATCAAGCCAAAATATGCATTTATTTTTTTTATTACTGATACTGAGCTGAACTGAGCCATCTAATCAATAAAATAAGTGAAAGCTGAACTCATTTATGTATCAAGTTGATTAAACGTAAGTTTTTTTAGGTGTGATCGAAAAATATTTATGTTTTTGAGTGCTTAGAAGTCACTGTGCAGCGAGTTCCAGATAAGAGGACCCTGAAACCTCAAAGACCTACTACTAGGATCGGCATGCTGCATTGCAGCTGCATTTTTAAGAATGATGTGCCAGCTTGTCAACAAAATTGCGCCACCACAACTCCCTATCAACCATGACATTTGCTGGATCACCTGCATCTTCAAGGCCAGTGTCCTTTAAGATGCGTCTCAAGATTCCTACAAACAGAAAACACAGCACGTATTAAACTGTTGGGTGAAGCCACGACCCTCTTATATCACCTAGCGACAGATTTGTGTATTAGATCACAAAACATTGGTAAATTAAGCTCACCAAATGTATCCACTACTGGTTGGTTCATCATTCGTTAAATAGGGAATATTAAATAATAATCTAGCACAGTTGTCAGTAGCACAGTCTTTTCATGGACACGGTGTGAGTAGTTACTCTAAGCCCAAAGGCTATTGCTGTAAATTGGGGTTAAATAAGCGCTAAAAAGCGCAACCTTGACACAAATGGATGCTTTACCAAATTTTCTCACAAGAGAGTTTGCTCTTGCATACAAGTGCAACTGCTTGGTAATGTCGATGTCATCATCGGTGGATGAGCACAAAATGTGACCTAGATAATTGAAAGAGTCCACGATTTCGATATTCGCACCATATAATTTAATATTGGCATAGCGAGTGACTGTGTAAGATTTCGGAATGTGACATATACATTTTGACTTCTTGGAATTCAAAAGTTTGTAGTCCATGAATAGAATTTGAAATCAGACTCAGAATAATTTAATGAATTTATACAGTTATTGTCACAAGTGCTGTCTGCAGGTGAAACATCCGCATTCAACGACAAAGTAACTGGCATATGATCCGATATAGCAAGATAATAAACATTCTTAACTTCGCTTAGCAGATCTAGGCATGTAGGTGAGCAAACACCGTGATCCAGCCATGATGTACTCCCATGAACATCTATCGCGGGGCAGATACATAACATCAGCTACAGTAACATTTGAAGTATTACACCACTGAGAAAATTTACGGAACCTTTCCCTAAATGGGTCTGCATTGAAGTCACCCATAATTAAACAGTGTGAGTAATTTTCCATTTCAAGAAGATATTTAAGTTTACCTAGACAATCACTGAACAAATCTATATTTTCACAACAATCATAAGGTCGCGTCAGTAAACATTTATTATAAGTAGTTTATCCTTATTTGTTAACTTTAAAATTGCACCACACATATGGGGATCATTAAAGTTTACAATTTCAATAGCATGAGCCAGAGATTTCCGCCACCAAAAGCCTAGGCTGCCGGCTGATCTACCACGTAGTAGACCTGACTCATAATCAGTCTGGGAGAACCCTTGACCCAAAAACTCATCATTAATATTAGAGAGAATTGAAAGCTCTTGTTTAGGAAGTTGCAATTCCTGGAGCAATAAAATATCAAAGCTATTGTACAACTCATTAATGATTATTTTAGACTGTGTTGTCCTGATTGAATTACAGTTATAGCTTGCTATATTTAACTTTGTATTATCCATTGCATTTATTTATAAAAAGATAGTAAAAAATATATATATAAATATAAAAAGTATAAATTATTTTTGTAAAAATATCAATTACAATCATTACTTAGGAGACCCCTCCCGATTAGGAGACCCTGAAGGAGAAGAGATAACCCAAATTAGGTCTAGTGACAGGAGGATTCCTAGGAGAAAAATACAAGTGAATAGATGCATCAACAGGCCAGCTATCTGGCTGTAATTAAACATCGTGGTCACCCTCCTTACATGTAATAATGAAACATGACCACCTGGTGTCCAGCGATGTGGCACTGTCACATTGACCATCGAATCCGCATTTATCTGGATCAACATTTGGGGCAATCCCAGAGAGATATAATTTCCTTGAACGTTGTGCCATCGGTATCGATTCGAGACCTTCCACTGATGTACATGTACCTTTAGTAGGAATCCGCTATTGCCGGTGTCTACCACTGTTGGAGTTGTTATTGGACCCAAGACCCGAATGATTAGAAGACTGAACTTCTGTTTCCACTGGTGTGTGCACCAGGGCACGGCGCTGCTGTGTAAACTTTATCGGTCGCCCATTAGGACCAATGACGGTAAACCCCAACTTGTCAATCAGCCTACACTGACTGTCTGTATAGACTACCTCTGACAAAGGGCTGCGATGTGTTACAGGTGGGGTACCTACAGCAGCATCTTATCAGGACATACGACTATTGTTGTCGGCCTCGGCAACACCTTGAGATCCCAATGGGGGAACGTGGCCTGGACCACTGCCAGGTGTAAGGGGCGAATCCAGCCCAACAAGCTGGTTAAATTGATTAGAGACTGGAATTTTATTTCGTCCATAACTTCCCGGACGACCGTGACAGTGATTCCAAGAGTTTTGCAAACCTTGGTTCGGCATACATGGTCCTGCATCACACTCCCAGTTGGGGGGAACAATTTCCTGAACTTCATCAGATGAGGGATTAACAACCTCATCATTGTGGAGTGGGTTTGGTTTACTACTGGAGAGATGGATTGTCATGCAAGTTAAAAAAATCCCGGTACTTACAGATTTATTCGTTTAGGAGAATTTGTAGAAATTTCACAAAATGTAAATAAATCCATGCCATTAATTATCCCAGCGGTTTCTACAGTACAACACAGTCAACAATTTTCCTTCAATTGCATTTCTTCCCTTACCTTAGATACTGTAATATGTAACCAAAACTCAAATAAATCTTCTGGACCTTGTAATTTCCAGACAGACTTAAATTAGCTGACATCATTCCCGTATTTAAAAAAGGCCCAACAAATTATAGACCAATTGCCATAACTTCACCTTTTGCTAAAATTATTGAAAAAATACTACTGGATCAAATGACTGCATACTTAAATAAAAACAACAAATTTTATCCCAGACAATTTGGTTTTCGGAAAGGTTTCTCGGCCACAGACGCAGTGACCCTAGCTACTGAAACCTGGTGCGACCAACAGGATAAAAACAAATATGTTGCGGTCGGTTTTCTAAATTTATTCCGTTTAATTCCATTGACCATAACATTTTATTAGAGAAACTAGGGACTCTGGGATTTCACTTCACTGTCTTTCTTTATTGATAACTCTTCGATTATCCTTATAAGTGCCAGAATAGACTCCATGGTTCCACAACCTTTAGGGAACCCATTTTGGTTCCCACGTAACAGTCTCTCAACAGGATCCCTGATATAATTTATTATACATTTATTATAGGAAGGGATCTAGGGGTCTTAACCTCGAATGGCCCATTCGAGGTTAAGACCCCTAGATCCCTTCCTATAATAAATGTATAATAACAAACACCTCGATAAATACAGCTTGCCAACACATTGTTACTATCAATGATATAATTTAATAGAATTCAGTTGTATAGCTTTGCAGCAATCGAGATTAGCGAGATTCCACTAAAAGATCCATGGGTTGTTTTGTTGTCCTTCTTTGGGGCTGGGACAAACTTATTTGTTTTCACTACTACTTCACTGACACGATTGGTCTTGATGCTCCTAGTTGCAGTCTTGATTTCAGCAAAGGAGATTTCACCAATGGGGATATCTGTGAACACAGATTTAGGTATATGATGTACCTCAAAGTTATCAGACAATCCTTGTCATTGTTTAGAAGCTTCTCAAAGTGTGCCTTCCAACCTCTGAGGCATTCAGCTGGAGATTCAGCTGCAACCTTGGTGGTTGGTTGGCTTTTCCTCCCAGTGAGCTGGTTTATTGATTATCATACCTGAACTGATTGCCTGCTATCATAAGGATTGTTAATGGCTTCAAACTGCTCATTGATAAGCTCCTTCAGATTATCAGCGCACTGTCTGTTAAGGGACCTAGAAGCAGCCTTAACTGCATCCTTGTCTGCCCTCGTATGCCTATCAGTATGCACTTCCGAATTCTGTGGTCAGTCCTGGGGACCTTTTTCCTGTTTCGACGGGAAGCAGGACAATTCGGTCCCGGACAATTCGGTCCGGACAATTCGGCACCGGACAATTCGGTCCCGGACAATTCGGTCCCATTAATTTTGTGTTTTGGGACCGAATTGTCCGGGACAGAATTGTCCGGATACTGACTAGGACAATTCGGTCCCAAAACATGCTTTTTAATGGGACCGAATTGTCCGGGACCGAATTGTCCGGGACCGAATTGTCCGGGACCGAATTGTCCAGGACCGAATTGTCCGGGACCAAATTTAATTGGTACTATATAATGGTGAATGTTCTAGAACCTTAATATATATTATTATATGGTAGCTAGTGTTTTTTTTACTAGCTAGTATTTTTTTAAAAATAAAAAAAATTTACTTTTTTTTGTTAACATTATTATTTATGGTAGCTATGGTGTTTTTATGGAGCTTTTGAATTATTTACTAGCTAGTAATAGTATGTATTTAAAATGTTTAAAGCTGAATTTTTTTATATACTGCGTAAGTATACTGTATGTGTTGTTGGTTGGTAACAAGCCTAAACTATTATCCTAGATAATAGCTGGATCTCATTCAGGGACTGTTATAATATCATCAATATTGTTGGTAATTAATATAATCAGCAACAGTTTAGGCCTAATTCTGAAATATCAATGTTTTCACAAGTGTTTTTATAATTTCAAGGAAATGCTAGCTAGTAAAATAAAAACACTAGCTACACCTTAATAAATAATATATAATAATATTCTCTTCCAATAACAAAAATAAAAAAAAAATACAGTATTTTTAAAATTTCAAAAAATTCTAGCAAGTAAATAAGACTAGCTACCATAACAAATATCTCTACTAATATTCTAGAACATTCACCAATATCAAAAAAGCACTAAAAAGTTGCTATCAGGAACCGGACAATTCGGTCCCGGACAATTCGGTCCCAGACAATTCGGTCCTAGGACAATTCGGTCCTAGGACAATTCGGTCCTAGGACAATTCGGTCCCCGACAATTCGGTCCCCGACAATTCGGTCCCCGACAATTCGGTCCCATTTATTTAGTGTTTTGGGACCGAAATGTACGGGACCGAATTGTCCGGGACCGAATTGTCCGGACCGAATTGTCCGGGACCGAATTGTCCTACATCCGTTTCGAGGGTATGCAGGAACTCTTTCTGCAGCTGCTAACTTAACTGCTTCTTTGAAGATGGTATAGCCCTCGCAGTGTACTGTTGCCTCACAGATGAGAACCTCATCCCTGTTGTTCAGCTTTAGTGTAAAGACGGATCTCACACTGGACTGTTGCACACAGAGGACCAGTCATTCCATGACAAGGCTGATTTCGTAATTCTGCTAGCGCGGAGACTATGTCTTCATCCATCCCATACCATTAATGGATATCTTCTCCAAAAAACAATACCTGACCATTCCCTGAGACAAGCCTTTTTTTGCTCTTAACTTTTAATATATTTAATATTATGATATATCAAACTGTTAAAAATATGCAACAACAAAACAAATGTTAAATTTTGTAGATGGTAGAGTTTTTAGTTCAATCTCTGGGTAAGAGTGGGTGATGGCTAGGAGGATGTATGTGTCTGCTATTTTGCACTACACTGGCTGATGCGATGTAGAGCATCACCCAATGAGGCATAGCAACACTGAATGCATTATCGAGAATGTCAACTTATGTCAAACCCAGCAGAGTATAGATCAGATCTCCAGCTTTTCTGAAAATTTTTAGGCAAGCATGAAACAAAATGAGTTCCAGATGGAGCAGCACCACCAATGGCAGAGAAAATTTGTGTAGATTTCCATAGCTAGCTCCATCTCACCTATTCACACCCCAATAATGGCTACAGTAGGTATTCCACTGCTATGGGCTACCTCTAGGGAGTGTTGATGATCGTGGGGAATCCTCTGATGGTGGGGAATCCTCCAGTGGGATACAACAGAACATTTAAAACACTGAGGTTCTTCTGAGTCCAACCATATCGAAGGCAAAGAGCATCGCGGAACTCTTTCTTGTCAATCTGTTATCTGGTATCCTGGAGTGTAAGGGGTTTGGAATTCAGCCAGGATGATGTATCTACCGCTGTGGTTAATTCACACAGCTCACATTGATGTGAAAGAGTTGCATCCCTTTTGGATATTGAGGCATTTGCAGCCCTCCGATTGAACGTCTCCCACTCCCTCATTGTTACCATACTTTCCCCCGAAAAGAAAGCTTTACATACAGTGTGAGTTCCTATACTGCGTGTCCAGATCAGTTGATACCAGGGGATACCAGGCCAGCATGATGAACCAACTGGGAAAGAAACTTGAACATCTTATATAGCTTACTATTATGATTATTATTAACCAAAGAATTAAGGAAGAATTTTATTATAAGTTATTATTGACTTACATTTGAATTCATGGGGCTAATAAGTTTAACAGAAGATACTTTGTTATCCAGATAGTGAAGGTTTGATGCCACGGGGTATTCTCCATCTCCAACTCCAACTGAAAATGTTTCCTCAACTCCACCATAGTCTTCCAACCTACAAAGGTAAATACATGGAATTCCATTGCAAAGCATAGAAAGATGGGTATAATTTATTGAAAAATTATTATATACATGGAGTCAAAGAAAAACAATTTCCAATGAGGTTCCCCCAGAATTATACACTCTAGAGAATACTGGTACACATTTAGCTACCATTTAAGAAAGCAAGGCAGAGAGAGATGTGTCCTAGCTTACAAAACATTTCAAATTGTTCACAGTGTAATGTTACAGCAAACTGGACTAACCGTAACCGAGGATGAAATAATCCGGTTTTTTAATCTCACTCTGCCTTTTTAATACTGCTTTTTAATATCACCCAGTGCCCGGCGGTGTTGAAATTGACACGCATTGTACAAGCAGTAGGCCTATTGCTCCGAGTTTCCGGCTGGTCGGGTGCAACTACTGCATCTACATTGCCACACTATAACTCGGGCTCATGAGGAATGAGTGCTGCGTAGACTATATTCCTATAAACCAAAACCATACCTGGCTTCGCCTATTGAACGCATTATAAAGATCGTCAGTCTTCGTTTAGGAAAGATATTTAAATACAAAACAGGACGAGCACAACAACACTTATAATGAAGACGAGTACTGCGTTTACTATTATTATTATATAAACCACCTGGCTTCACATATTGAACGCATCCCTTGTTATTATTATTATAAAAATCGTCAGCCTGCGTTTAAGAAATTTATTTTTTAATACAAAACAGGACGAACTCAATGAGGCTTATAATGAAGACGAGTACTGCGTTTATTATATTCCTATAAACCACATGGCTTCGCATATTGAACGTGCGATTGGAAATAAGTTTGCGCTACCCTTCCGCCCCTTCAGCCCGTGGGTGGTAGATGTCGCGGTTATGTATTGGTTGGTGTGAAGGGGAGGAGGGGGGGGGGGGGGGGGGGGTGCAGATTAAAAGGGCTGAACATGTACTGTCCCCCTGTCTTTGATTGATTGGCGGTGTGGTTAAATTTCTCAACTACTGATTTTGTGATACAGTCGCTCAATTTTAATTTGTATCTCATAACTGGGCCTAGTGCTGTGCGAAGGCCCCACGAACGTGTCTGAGTCTGTACTCCCAGATATTCCCATTGGTGATATCTCCTTTACAGAAGTGAAGGCTGCTGCAAAGAGCATTAAGACCAATAGTGCCAGTTGTTACAGATTGTACATGACCAGTAAAAAAATACCCCTTATTTCGTACAATGCTTGTAACAAGTCAGCTCGAGCATATTAGCCCACAAAATCCAACCGCTAGCATACAATATAATATAATGTTTATAATATCAGCTGATATCTACTACTATACATTCTTGGCCGGGTAATCTAATTGCTACATTCACTATTCAACTCTCGCCAATTATCACCAGCTCTAATACCGCATACAATGACAATAAGACACATTGACCTATGACAGCTCTTCTTTACAACTTCCCTGTCCCTTCGTATCTCAACCTATTTAATCAACTAACAACCGCGATGAAATTCATTCTGTTATTAGGGAATCCGAAGTGTATCTTTTTACCGAACATATTTTGATGATATTAAATTCTAACATTCTTCAATAAACATTCCTGTTATTACTATTATGTTATCACAATGTTTTTCGGTCATTAAGATTAAATCACGCATAACTGACAGAATCAGAGCGATTAAAGTAAAAAACGCTCACAGTAAAAAGATACACCAGTCTTTTTAACACCGTCTTTACGGTTGATCAGAATATAACCATATATTTGGTTACTAGGCATTGTTAAATACATATTGTAGATACAGTAGCAGTTGTAAGTGGTGGATCCGGACGATAAACTACAGCTTACAAATCGAGTTTCAAGAGGATAATCGAGCTGCTCGAGTTCAGGATGGATGAAACACTGACGGCCTTCGACGACTGTGAAGTCGACGGAAATGAAGGTGAGTTTATTGACGCTCCCCGTACATCAACGGTACTAGTTGGCCCACATAACACGTACGAACCCACTGGGACTGAAGGTATGTCCAATGCTTCTGCACTTGGACAAGCCAGTAACCGCACTCTACGTCGTGATAGAAATGACGCAGGTGCCAGGGCTCGAAACTCAGGGACCACGTGTGTACAAAACCCTCCAGACTTAGAAGTATTTAACCGTTCTATTGCAGGTCATAAAGGATATTTTTCCAAGAAAAGAAACATTTTCTTTCAGGATATACGAAAACCGGGAGGTTTAGACTTAGTGCCTCCAACCTATAAGGAGTGTGTAACTTCTTACAACAGGATATGCGAAGCCTACCAAGTATTTATAGAAAAATTATATGACAATAATTTTTCTAATGAAGCGAATAAGCTTCAGGGAGAATTTGAAGTGCTAGCAGTAGCTCTCCAGGGGGATCTACAAGAAATGTCTCACCTTATATCCTCAGGTTCAACTGCAGCCGTTGTGGATAATAATAATTATATTACAGATAATGTTTTACATAAGCCCACTATTAGCGTTACTGATGGTCAATTTTCATCGGCGCAACTTCCATTGAAAAACCCAAAGCGCCCCACACATGACCGAGCGTCTGTAAATAGTAGTAGGTCGGGCTCAGTTGCGTCTACTGCTACCAGATTAAGAGCTCAAGAAAAATTAGAAGGCTTAAAATTAGAACAATTAATTCGAGACCAAGAACGTGAGAAACAAATTAGAGATCTAGAGAGCGAGCGAAAGCTGTGTCAACAGAGAGACAAATTAAACGCGCTAAAATTAGCTACAGAATTGGCAGAAGAGGAAAATAATGGTGGTACACTGGATGCTAGTGTAAATTATAAATTAACAGATAATATAGATATTGAACCAAGCCACAAACCAGTCACTACAAAACAAGACATCGTCGGTAAATCTCAGGAAACATCTATGTCGTCAATAATCTACACACAGAGTGCACCTCGCAATATGGCACCCGCCGAAAATATAGGAATATCTCCTATACACACGATGACGAATAGCTTTAGTTATCCTACACGTAATCCAGCCCCCTTTATAAATAGTAGGCCTAGTACACATGAGGGAGGGTTAACTAGAACTACAGATATAAATGCCTATGTTAGCCCAACAAATAGGCCTTTAAATGCGCACTGTCCTGCGTATATACCATCTGTTTCGATCGCCAGTGCGGGCGGGCAAGTTACGTCACGCCGTATGATCCAATCTGTTGGTTCTAACCCATGTAACTTTACAAACACCGTAAGCAATACAAATATACCTACAGCAGGAGACCCATCTTGCATTAACAGCACGGGCTATCATTCTGGCTATAGACAACCATATCAAAACTACAGTAATGAACTACCATTTGCTCCTGCAGAGACATACGTGTCTACACCATCACAGTTCACTCAATTGAACAACTCTGCTGCTGAGATAACATTTTCCGCCTTAGACAAACTAAACACAAGATTGACCTTACCTCAACTTGAACCCATTAAATTTAGTGGTGACCCCGGGCAATACATATCCTTCACAGCAACCTTTAGAGCTCAAGTGGACCTGAAACCCTTTACAGAAATGGAGAAATTTTCATATTTATTGAATTATTTAACAGGTGAACCTCTGCACTTAATATCCTTCCTTTCAGGTTTGAGCGGCGGGTACACCAGAGCCTGGGAAATACTGCACGACCGGTACGGTCACCCTAGTGTCATTGTAGAACACACTCTTAGAGACTTAACTGATAAGGTCGATCTAATTTCAGGATCTTTCGAGCAGTGTAAGAAAAAGTTTAGATCTTACGCTGATAAAGTAAGAAACAAGGCTATAATTTTACAACATTTTAATAATACGCAAGAAATGAACTCCACAGCAAACTTGCGTATGGTTGCAGCAAACCTGCCCCCCAATGTGATGAGCCGCTGGCGACGCGTAGCGGGCGATATACGCACACATAAGCATCATGAACCTACGCTACACGAGTTAGCCGAATTCATACGGAAAGAAGCCGACACTATGAATGACCCCGTCTACACTTATTCTAATACAGAAGCCAGACAAGTACATACACCGCCGCAGGACTACAAGTATAAATCAAACATAGAGCAACGACCGAAAATTACCACATTGAATACAGAAGTTGCATTGCAAAACACCAATCCAAAGAAAATGCTGAACCTATCCGGTGAAACTAAGGGGAAAGTATCTCATAGTGAAACCGCGGCTCAGTATTCACAGGATGGTGATGCGATACCGAGTATAAGCCAAACCAAAACAAGAATTCGAAATTGTATTATTTGCGGGCATAATACCCACGCAGTATTTAGGTGCCCTGTTAGCTTATTCAATCCCGCCAACACCCCACAAAGTTAAGCCAATAAGCAATATTGGGGGACACGAGATTAGGTCCCAAACCAACTCGTGTCTCCCCAACAGAATGGGAAGGAGAAGCACACAATAAGGGTCAGGGGTTAGTATTCTGACAAGGGAGAGAATAGCTGGGGTGAACGGGAACACCTCAAAGGGCGCCAACAAGGGTAGCAACCAATCAGAGGGGGGCTGGCACCGATTGAGTAGCAATAAGGCCACCGTGCGATATAACCAGTAAGCAGTAATCATATTACCTCAGTTATCTCAGTGTTACTGGTGGTACAGTAAGTTACAATTAGGGAAGTACCGGGATTTTAGTTACCGTCATCCCGTCAACCTGTGAACGTCAGTGTATAACATCAATCTATATCTATATCTATATCGCGTCTCAAGATCACAATATAACGAACAACAGTAACCTCAACTTACACTCTTTCACACGGCGGGGACGCGTGAACTAAAACAGGATAAATCGGGTTCATCTCCGGATGATCCCGTCACAGTAACTAAACAACAACTGCTGCCCTAGCCTAATAGACTCAGATACCACCAGCCACCAACAGACAAAAGATGAGCGAGTCGGGTGAAGTGACACCCACGCGGACCCCGGACGACGACGATCTAACGATCCGCGAGGCCGCGACCAGGCGACATACGCCCACGACACCGGAGCCATCCGTACCGGGCGAACCGGGGATTCGAGTAGAGGGGGACCGCCTGGAACCAGAGATCGAGCCGGAGGATAGAGAGATCGGGCTCGAGGAAGAAAGAGACGAGTCGACACAGGGCGGCGGTCGATATGCCGATGTCGCCGGTCAGCCACAGACCGAGGGCGACGAACGGCCCACCGGAACGGCAACGGTGGAGCCGACGGTACGACGCCGAACCCGGAGGGAGAGAGGAGAGGTCGGCGACGAGGATGTCGGGGTTTCTGATCGACTTCGACGAGCCTACGCCGCGACCCGGGAACAACTGAAGGAAGCTAGAGGAGGGGCTGAGATAGACCAGGTGAAGTTGAGGAGACGACTAGGTGAGTCGAACAGATACATTTATATTATCTAGTGCGCTTCGGGCAGAGAGGATTGGCCGAGGAGAGAGCGACTTGGGTCGCCGAGCTGTATGACTCATGGCGGTATGGGAGTATAGAACCTAGGGTAGTGTACTTAGGGCCATACTTAATCGATGCCCGGGGTATAAAGACAGTAGGTTGGAACAGACCAGAGGAGGGCGAACCCGAGGTTGACCCCGCGGGTTCGGTCTCGTCGGTCGGAGGGAGTTCCGGAAAGGGGGGGAGAGCCAGCGGGTCGGGAAGGCGGAGGGAATCCGTCGCAACCGATAAGTCTGTTACATCCTCCGAAAAAGAAAGACGGGTGAGAGAGATAGAGGCTAGACACCGTTTCAATGTAGTGGTAGAGGCGAATAGAGAACTAGGTAGACGGCTAGAGGAGGGGAGAGTGATGCTAGAGAGGGAAACGGTGTCGATTAAAGAGTTGAGGGAGAGGGGCGAAAGGGCCGCGAGGAACCTTAGGGAATGTGAGGAGATAGAGTTGAGGGAAGAGAGGGAACGCGAGAGAGAACGCGAGGCAGAACGCGAGAAACGCGAAGCAGAACGCGAGAAACGCGAGGCGGAACGCGAGAGAGAACGCGAGGAACGCGAGGCGAGAGAGAGAAGGGAACGAAGGGAACGCGAGGAGAAACGCGAGGCGGAACGCGAGAAACGAGAGGCGAGAGAGGAAAGTGAACGCGAGAAACGTGAGGCGAGAGAGGAAAGTGAACGCAAAGAGCGTAAGGCGAGAAGAAGAGAGGGGATTAGGAGAGAGCTGGAATTGATCGAGCAGGAAAAACGAGAGTCAAAGGAGAAAGTAACAAGAGTGGAGAGTGGCCAAATAGAGTTAGAGAAACAGCGAGACAAATTCGTAGAGTATACGGCTGTACACGCGCGCGAGGTGGAACGGGCGCGGGCAGGAGTGTCTGAGAGAGGGGCAGGCTCGAACATTTCAGAGGAGCCGGGGGCCGTGGATACGTTTATTAATACTCCACTGACAGGGACCACACTACGGACACGAAACTGGTGTGATCGTACGAGCGGGGGGGGTAATAACACTAATACAGTAGATAACGCTAATATTAATAATACTGTATTGGACGACTCTAACCAAATTTTTATTGCAGGAAATACGTTACCTAATAGTAATAATATTATTTTAAATCAGAACGGTTCTAATATTGACGTACAGAGTAATTCTAGTGATGTAGTTATACAGAATAGTCCAAATAATTTAAGTAATAATCCGAATTCGATTTCACAAAATGATCCAAATAATTTAAATAATAACCCGAATTCGATTTTACAAAATAATCCGAATACTGTTATAACGCAACATATTGTTTCTAGCTTTGGTGCGCAGGATAATCACAGTGGTATTATTAATGTAGACGTGTCCAACGCACATAGCCCGGCGGGTGAGGGCCTGGTAGGCCACGTAGTAAGTAGGCCGGAGACGGCGGGGTTGAGTCAACCCGGGGTGAGCCTGGTAGGCCACGCAGTGGGTAGGCCGGAGACGGCGGGGTTGAGCCAACCCGGGGTGGGCCTGGTAGGCCACGTAGTCAGTAGGGCGGAAGTAGCGGGGTTGGGCCAACCCGAGGTAGGCCTGGTAGGCCTCGTAGTTAGTAGGCCGGAATCGGCGGGGTTGAGACAACCCGAAGTAGGCCTGGTAGGCCAGGTAGTAGTGGAGAGAGGGGCGGGGGTAAGCGGACCCAGCCCCAATGTAAATGTTGTGTCGACGGGAGAAAAGTGTAGAGACGAGGTAGGAAATAGTGAAGTTAGATGTGGCGAGTGGGGGGGGGCTCCGAGCGCCCCACCACGTGAGATTAGCGGCGAGAAGGGGGGGGCGGAGAGCGCCCCACAAGAAGGGTACAGGAGTGTAGTAAGAGGTACCGAAGTTAGAAGTGGCGGGTGGGGGGGGGCTACGAGCACCCCACCGCGAGAAGTTAGTGACGAGAGGGGGGGGGCAGAGAGTGTCCCACAGGCGTCGGCGGATAATGCGCGGGCCGAAGTAGGTAAACCGCAACACACGGCGACGGAAAGTAATAGGGGGACCGCGAGTGTCCCCAGCGGCGGGCGATCGAGCAGAGAGATGCAGGTTGACGCCGCGAGAGGGCGGACGGAGTGTCAAGCCCGATCAGAAGAGAGAAGAAGAACAGTGGAGTTTAACCGGGAGGTCAACGAGAGATCTCACGAGCGGGAATACTGCACTGAGGGAAGAAGAGGAGAAGATGATAGGAGAAGCATCGCCGCGAACGATAGAAGAGTGAGGACGGATAGTGAGCCGTCGGTGATTGAGATGGAAGAAGAGAGTCGGTGGGGTCGAACTACGGGAGATTGCCGTCGTCCCGGAGAGACGCGACCCGACGAGGCGCACTACGCGCCGAGAGAGAGGTACGTGACGTACCGACGCGAAGAAGAGAGCAGCAGAGGGGGTCGAAGGGAAACTTTCCGTCGGGATGTACCTACCGATCGAGAATACGGTAGCCGCGGGGAGGACTATTCGAGAAGAATAAACTTCGATTCCGAGCACATACAGACTGTAGGACATACTGCAGGCCTTACTGCACATACCGTAGGCCATGCTGACAGGAGCACCGTAGGCGATAGGATAGCGCGGACAACGGGATTAGACCCGGAAGTCGCGGAATACATTCCGGTAGGTAGGCCAGAAGCTGATAGGCCTATACCGGTACCAGTGCAGCAGTATGACTACAGCACCAAAGGTTATAACATATACCCAGGGGAGGGGGGAATTATTGCGGATAAATGCATGGGCCCCAATATATTAACATCAACCCCAGTACCAAACATATTGGTGGGGGGGGGACAGGGTGACATTCCCCCATCGCAATATCAACAATATACCCCGATAGAAGCGAGAACGAATCCCTTGGACGAAAACAAATCGTGTGACACAGAAATATGGAGGGGGCCGCTACCCCCAATGATATACCCAAGTCAGAGGAGAGCAGAGAATAGAACGGGTGGACCGCACCAAGCAAGGGAAACCATGCAACATCCATCGAACCCATTAGAGGCGCAAGCAGTGGGGATGGCCACGTTAATCGATGCGTTAAAAACAAGGATCGAGTTACCACCCGTGGAACCATTCAAATTCGATGGGAGTAGGCCGGAAGAATATCTTCAGTTTCGGCGCATGTATAGCAACGAGATACTAACAAAAAATTTGACGCAGGCGGAGTGCCTAAAGTATCTGCAAGTATACACGGGAGGCCCAGCATACGACATCGTGAGGCAATACCAGGGTATAGAAGGGGGCTTCACGACAGCATGGCGGGCACTGGACAGGGAATACGGGCACCCAGCCAAGATCATCAGGCAAACCCTGAGAGGCATAACAACGGGTGGCCTACAGGATAATCCCGTTAGCATTAAGACGTTTGCTAACAAAGTTGAAAAGGCGCTGATCGTGTTAAAGACGTTGGACGCACCATACGAACTCAACGCGTCTAACAACATCACCACGATAGCGCAGGCACTGCCGATCTGGTTACGAAGGAAGTGGAGGAAAATCGCTTTCTCCACACGGGAAGAGAAGGGTGTGGAACCGGGCCTAGAAGAGATGTCGAGCTTCTTGAACTATGAAGCCGAACTAATAACAGACCCAGTCTATAGCGAGGATAGTTTGGGGAAGGCACCTAAGACCGAATACAACTGGCCTGAACCCGAATATAATCCGACAGACCCATTCTCGGGAGTGGGACAATCACTACCACATGCGGCCACACAGGGGACTGCTAGTCCACAGTTAGCTGGTAGCAGGGCCACACCGTGGCGGGGACAGAAAGAAAATAACACCATAAATAAACATAATCCCAACATACCCAGTAGGCCGAGTACAGACAACCAAAACACTAAATCGGTACATATAAACCTACGCGCGATACGTGAGGGACTATACAGGGAACGCTATAATCCAGGATTCGAATGTCAATTACATCGAGACGGAACACATAAGACCAGTAGTTGTAAGCACTGGCAAGCGTTGCCCAAACAAGATCGTATAGCCTACACAGACGCAAACGGACTATGTCATCGATGTGTGGTAGAGGGACACAGATACGGAGAGTGTAGAGAAACAGCAGTCAGAGAGTCCGAGACTGGAGGCCAGGCAATGGCCACAAGCACTATAGAAGAGGAGAAGAAGAGAAAAGTACTACTCGGGGTAGTACCAGTAAAGATATCAGGAGAGGGCGGTCGATCAGTAACGACATTAATGCTGGTCGACAGCGGAGCAGCCTTCACGCTGGTGGAGAACTGGGTGGCCGAAGAGATAGGGCTAAAGACAAGGCCGAATAGAATGGCGGTGACTACCGTCTCGAGTAAAGATGAGGTCCTGGAGACGAGGGCGGGGCGGTGCAGGATAGCAGCGATTGCACCGGGATGCGACTATGGGGCGACGATCGACCCCATCCACATCATCGAATCGATAAACATCAACGCCAGGCGACCAACCAACATTGAGGTCGAGCAGTATAGATTCCTGGACGGTATCGATTTCTCAATACCAAAGGTGGACGTTAGGAAGGTGTCCATTATAGTAGGGATGGACTGCCCGACGGCCCACGAGAGAACGAAGACGGTCTTCGGCGAAGACAGGCAGCGGGACCCGACGGCGATCCTCACGCCGTTCGGATGGACGCTTAGCGGCCCAGTTAAAACTAAGATACCATGCAGTGTGACAGAGACATCAGGGTGCATGTTACCAGGCACCGCAGGCGCAGAGGAAGTAGAGGAGAAACAAGAGATAGTAGAGCAAAATAGGGAGGTGACAGTAAGAAAGTGGGCAGAGGAGAGTAGGTTTCCCAGCAAGCATCGGTATGGAGATGGAGCGGAGCGGACGGCGAGGTGTCCGGAGGACAACACTCCGGGGGAGTGCCCGGAGGAGTGTCGGGAGGAGTGTCTAGAGGAGTGTCTGGAGGAGTGTCCAGAGGAGTGTCCGGAAGAGACGCAGGTCCGGTTTGGAGGCATACCGACAAGGGGGAAGTCGAGAAGGAAGGCAGGATGGAAAGGAATAGGACTACTGTTCTGCCTGTTCTTTCACTTTCTATTCATTCTGCCGGCGGGAGACAACAAAGAAAGAGATGGCATTTTGATGCCAAGAGAGGACATAGTTAAGAAGGCGGTGGAGAGACCCGATTTTGGGGTGGTGAAAGGGGGAGAGCCAATTCCAGATGAGTTGGAATTGGCGAGGAAAGTGGGTGGAAAGATAAGAGGACGCACAGGGGGACAGCGGGACAGTGCCTCATGGAAGAATCGATGGAAGATCGAGGGGCAGCTTAGAGTTTAGTCGTCCAATATTTGGACTGAGGGGGGTGGGAATGAGGGCGAGACGCCCTTCCCACAAGAAATTAATTATTTAGTTAAAAAATAAAAATAAATAATAATAAATAATTAAATAATTAAAATAATAGTTAGTAGAAGTAAGAGGTAGTTCGAAGATAGGAGAGTAGAGTTAGAAGGCGGCGGGGCAAGGGAGTGTGGCATATTGTCATGCCACGAGTAGTAGTAGTGGGGTTGTGGGCACCGTAAGCGCCACGTAGAAGGAGAGTAAGTTAGAAGGCGGCGGGGTAAGGGAGTGTGGCATATTGTCATGCCACGAGTAGTAGTAGGGGGGTCGTGGGCACCGTAAGCGCCACGTAGAAAGGAGTAGTAGTAGAGGTTGTGGGCACCGGAAGCGCCACGTAGAAAGTAGTAGGAGAGAGAGGTTGTGGGCACCGGAAGCGCCACGTAGAAAGTAGCAGTGGTAGAGTGGTTGTGGGCACCGGAAGCGCCACGTAGAAAGTAGTAGCAGAGATTGGTTGTGGGCACCACGAGCGCCACGTAGATAGAGGGTTTTAGTTAGAGTTAGTAGTAGAGTGGTTGTGGGCACCGTTAGCGCCACGTAGATGGAGGTAGAGTTAGTAAGAGGGTACGTAGTACCGGTTGTGGTTGTGGGCACCGTTAGCGCCACGTAGATGGAGATAGAGTTAGTAAGAGGGTACGTAGTACCGGTTGTGGTTGTGGGCACCGTTAGCGCCACGTAGATAGAGATAGAGTTAGTTGGAGGATTTTAGTCAGAGTTAGAAAAGAGTTAGTAGACTTAGCAGAAAGTTAGAGAGTTCTAGTTAGAGTTAGTAGAAAGTTAGAGGCTTTTAGTTAGAGCTAAAAGTAGTAAGAGTTAAAAAAAAAGTTAGTAGAGTTAGATAGTTAGGGTTAGTAAGTTAGATAAGGTAGATAGTATGATAGCACAGGGGTAGCATTAGAGGTCAGGGCCTTAGAGAGTGGCAGAGATTAGAGAGGAAATAGTGAGAAGAGCTGTTGGCGAGAAGTTAAGAGTGCGATTCAGGTGTGGGGAGAGTGTAAGAGTGGGGAGAGAGCGAGTTTGGGGAGAGAGCGAGTTGAGTTAGAGAGCGAAGTTAGAATGGTGAGAGTGTTGGGGAAACAAAAATTGTGTGAGAGAAGCGCACGATCGGCCCGACACGAGACGCCAGAGGGTAGTGACATCATACCCATAGGGAGCGGCCTGGAAAGCCGACTCCAAAAGAAAAGATTTCCACCCCACACCCGATGCTAGATCGGGATCCAGCGGGATTGTAACGCACTTTATGGTTTGATGCTATCTTCTTACCGGGAAGATAGCATGGGGGGGAGTGTTAGCTTATTCAATCCCGCCAACACCCCACAAAGTTAAGCCAATAAGCAATATTGGGGGACACGAGATTAGGTCCCAAACCAACTCGTGTCTCCCCAACAGAATGGGAAGGAGAAGCACACAATAAGGGTCAGGGGTTAGTATCCTGACAAGGGAGAGAATAGCTGGGGTGAACGGGAACACCTCAAAGGGCGCCAACAAGGGTAGCAACCAATCAGAGGGGGGCTGGCACCGATTGAGTAGCAATAAGGCCACCGTGCGATATAACCAGTAAGCAGTAATCATATTACCTCAGTTATCTCAGTGTTACTGGTGGTACAGTAAGTTACAATTAGGGAAGTACCGGGATTTTAGTTACCGTCATCCCGTCAACCTGTGAACGTCAGTGTATAACATCAATCTATATCTATATCTATATCGCGTCTCAAGATCACAATATAACGAACAACAGTAACCTCAACTTACACTCTTTCACACGGCGGGGACGCGTGAACTAAAACAGGATAAATCGGGTTCATCTCCGGATGATCCCGTCACATGCCCAGAACTATTAAAACTGTCTGTAAGCGAACGTAATGATCTGGTCACTAATAAACAATTGTGTTATCTCTGTTTCAGCCCTAATCATATAATAAGGGACTGCACAAATTTATATAGGTGTACAGTGCCAGGTTGCGGTAAAAGACACAGTTCATTATTGCACAGGATACATAGCAATAAATCTGGAGATACTTTAAACAAGGTTAGTAATGAACAAGTAGCACATGCCGAAATATCGGAAACCGAGCAAAGTAATAACCTAGAAAATAATGCCAGTATAGGTCTAGATGGTCCGCAAACCCAAGAAATACAGCATCTAGAAGATGCTGCAATTTGCAATATCGAAAATGTAGAGCCAGTGAGTACTACGCCTAATGTGTGGCTGTCTGTTGTACCAGTAAGGATCAAGGTAGAAGGTAAGTCACTAACAACATATGTGCTACTCGATGGAGGCTCCACCAGCTCAGTAATCGACACACTAATTATAGACACATTACAAATTACAGTTCCTGAACAAGTCGAAATAAAGGCTAATTTTAAACACTAATTTTACAATCCCTAGGACTAGAGCAATATGGCCAAGCAGAGAAGAGTACTTATACTTCAGAATTAAAGGAGAAGGAACTTAGTATGTCAAGGAACGACAACAAGGCACTAAAAATACTACAAGACACTACTAGTTTCATAAATGGGCATTATTGCGTAGGAATGCTCTGGAAAGAGCGACCACCAGTATTGCATAATAATTATCCCTTAGCTAAGGTAAGGTTGTAAGGGTTATTAAAGAGATTAACAGGTAAACCGGATAAGTATCTGCTTTATGATAATATGATAAAGGAATATGAAACTAAAGGCTACGCGAGAAAGCTAGATTTAAGTGAGCAACAACATGTAAGTAATCAAACGTACTACCTGCCGCACCATTATGTGGAGTGCGCAGCAAAACCTGGCACAATACGCATTGTAAAAGATGCCGCCGCCAGATACAAGGGGGAATGTCTTAATGACTTCCTCTTACAGGGTCCTAACTTGACAAATAAAATTATAGGAATTCTATTGCGTTTCCGCAAGGGAAGCATTGCCTTCATAGCAGACATAGAAGGCATGTATCATCAGGTGAAAGTCACCGATGAGGATAGCGACAGCTTACGATTTTTATGGAAGCCAATAGGTAGTAACCAAATAGAAACTTACAAAATGCTTGTACATATATTTGGTGCTACAGATCCGTCGTGCATTGCCACCCACACTCTAAGGAGAACCGGGTTGGATAATGCAGACGAATTTGATGAAAATGTAATAAACAGTGTACTAACATCATTTTATGTAGATGATATCTGTGAATCCTTAGATACAGTTCCAGAAGCAATAGACCTGGCTCAACAACTCATTGCTTGCCTTTCCAAAGGTGGGTTTAGATTACACAAATTCATGTCTAATTCTAGAAAGTTTTTAGAGGCATTGAATGTCTCACACTTAGGTAAACAATACATAAACTTAGACCTGGACAACCTCCCAGCCACAAGAGTGTTGGGTGTCATTTGGGACACCCAATTGGATAATTTTAACTTTAATTTCCAGAAAAGGACGCCCCTCTAACTAAGCGAGGATGCATAAGCGTTGTAAACTCAATATTTGACCCTCTGAACTTTTTATCCCCCTTTGTAGTGAAGGGAAGATTAATTGTACGAGATATATGGCATTCCGGTATTGGTTGGGACGAACCAATACCACAGGAATACATCAAAAAATGGACCAAATGGTCTCAAAAGATTGCCGAACTGTCTGTCATACAGATACCCAGAGTGTACCATAGCTTTACTCAGGCATTAGAAAATATAAAGTAACAATTACATCACTTTTGTGACGCCTCCGAAGTAGCATGCGGTTGCGTTTCATATCTTAGAGTTGAAATGGATGGCCATATAACAGTATCATATTTATTTTCCAAGGTTAAATAAAATTTCCTCAGTTTCTAGCGGGTTGTCAACGCCCAGACGGGAGTTGCAGGCGGCAGTAATAGTCGCTGATGTTGGCCGAACTCTCAAGGAAGAACTCAACCTTAAAATCGAAAAGTCAACATTTTGGTCTGACTCCAAAGTAGTTCTAGGATACATAAACAATGAGGACAAAGAGTTTAAAAGGTATGTAACTAACAGAGTAAATCATATTCTAGAACAATCCGAATGTAACCAATGGCTTTTCATTCAAGGTGAACTAAATCCAGCCGACGACATTAGCAGGGGACTCAGTGCTAAAAGGTTGAAGGATCGTCGTCAATGGTGGTATGGGCCCACTTTCCTTTCTCAAGACGAATCCCAATGGCCCGGAATCCAAAACAAATCAGAATGGACCGACGCCATTAGAGATGATCCTGATGTGAAAATTCAATATACGGGCGAAATATCAGAGGTCGATAACGATAGTGAAGTCTCTGATGACGTCATGGAGGGGACAGAGGATTTCTGGTATAGTATTCTAGAAGAACTTCACACCAAAAAGGTAAGATTTAAGGACAGTTGTGAATCAGACATGAACGACAGCACAATAGAAGCTATCACTAAAATTATAGACAGGAATTCATCCTGGAATAAGGTAAGAATATTATTCGCCTGGTTGATAAGGTTATGTAAGTACTCTATCGATCCGTGCAAGACTATCATGTTAAAGTGCTCAGGAGCTAGAAAGATCCGGCAAAAGGCTTCTGTTCTTTACACAAACGCAAACATTCAAAGAAGAATATAAATGCCTATCTAATAAATCCCCAGTGCCTAGAAATAACCCAATTGCAAAGCTTAGCCCCCACCTAGGTAATGACGGATTAATCAGAGTAGGTAGTCGTATCAGTAAGGCGCCCATATCATATGACGCCGCATACCCAATTATACTACCAAAGAAACATTCAATAACACGGGCATTGATATGGGACGTACATACAAAATTAGGTCACGCAGGATACTCACACGTTGTATGTAAGCTTAGAGAAAAATATTGGATACTGAGCGTACAAGCAATAACTAAAGCCATGACTGGAAAATGCTTCATCTGCCGCTGGATTAAATCAAGGAGAATGGAGCAATTAATGTCACCATTACCAGCATCGAGACTAACGCCATACGAGCCCCCATTCACTTATTCCACAGTGGATATGTGGGGACCCCTATACACTTTAAGAGGTCGCAGTACCACTAATAAAAGATACGGAATATTATTCACATGCCAAAACTGCAGAGCAGTTCATCTTGACATCGCAATGAATGCATCAGCTGACGCATTCATCAACGTGTATCGTCGGTTTATATCCCGACGGGGCCCCCCAAAGAGGGTCGACTCTGATAACGGCTCAAACTTTATCGGGGCCGAGTCAGAACTTAGAAGTAACTTACAAACCTGGGAAGATGAGTTAGTTGAATTCTCAAGGCCGAATGGGACTGAATGGCACTTCTTGACACCACTAGCGCCCCACACGGGTGGAGTACATGAAAGGTTAATACAGATAGCTAAAAGAACCATTCTAGCCATAATTAATAAAAATTTAGTAACCGATGACACATTACTCACAAGTATAACAGAGGTGGAATCAATAATGAACAGTCGGCCGCTTAGCATCGTAAATAACGACATCACAGGTGAGGAACCACTCACACCTAACCACTTCCTTCTACAACGTCCTGCCTACAACGTACACATAGGGCCAGTTTACGATAGTGACTCTTATTCTACTCGTACTTGGCATCAA
The DNA here is from genome assembly GCA_032718475.1 of Nemertoderma westbladi. Classification (NCBI taxonomy): domain Eukaryota; kingdom Metazoa; phylum Xenacoelomorpha; order Nemertodermatida; family Nemertodermatidae; genus Nemertoderma; species Nemertoderma westbladi. Next base: position 61,025 of record JAUCBJ010008450.1, on the reverse strand, counting down.
TCCCAGCTAATAGCCACTAACTATTGGGAGAGGTGGATCAGGGAGTACATAGTGACTTTACAAACCAGAAACAAATGGAACCGTGAACGTGATAACCTGCAGGTAGACAATGCAGTACTGATCTATGACGATCATCAGCCTAGATCACAGTGGCAATGGGGACGTATCATCCAAGTGTTCCCACATGCCGACGGAATTGTCCGCCATGCTTCAGTAAAAACTCCAGCAGGGGTTTATAAGCGTCATGTAGATAAGCTTTGCTTATTAGAATCTGACGTTATATCCATTGAAAAATAGAAATGTTTACATTATATTACCTTAATTATTTTCAGGGGGTGTAAGACATTCATACAGTACTCTTGGAAACCCTCAGCAATGTAGATGCAATCAGAGGCATGTACCGTACCTCAGATAAGACAACGGACAACCACATAAAGGGCAACCACTAGAAGATAATAAAGAACATTAATTATTCATATGAACCATAAATGACGGTGAAGGGACTTTTACAATAATATATTTCTCTATGTTGTGCATTTTATATATAGTATTATATGTACTGTTTGTATGTAGTTCAATGTTTATTGCATTTATATATTTAGTATTATAGTTTGTGCAATACGATTTCTCACTAACACTCACAAACATTTATCTCATTTAACATTTCTCTCAAACATTATTATCAGACTATATTGACAAGACTAGTTTCGACCACAGAGACAGAACGAAATAATCTAAAATCGTCACTCTAGTCTATGCTATATACTATATACTAGCTACCGTATGTTATACTGTACTATACAATCTCTATAATAATCGATATTAAAATAAATTAAATAAATAGACAAATAATAAAATTTAAAATTAAAAACAAATTAATAATAAAAGACCCTTATCTCAAATGAATGCTATTCGGTAAAATAAAGTAAAAGAAAAGGGTTGCAAATAAAAAAGGAAAGTAGACACGGGCAAACAGTCTACTAGCGCCCTTCCCCCACAAAAAAAAAATAAAATAAAATTTTTTTGAGATTTTGGCTTCGCAATATCTCAAGGGGGGACTGTTACAGATTGTACATGACCAGTAAAAAATACCCCTTATTTCGTACAATGCTTGTAACAAGTCAGCTCGAGCATATTAGCCCACAAAATCCAACCGCTAGCATTCAATATAATATAATGTTTATAATATCAGCTGATATCTACTACTATACATTCTTGGCCGGGTAATCTAATTGCTACATTCACTATTCAACTCTCGCCAATTATCACCAGCTCTAATACCGCATACAATGACAATAAGACACATTGACCTATGACAGCTCTTCTTTACAACTTCCCTGTCCCTTCGTATCTCAACCTATTTAATCAACTAACAACCGCGATGAAATTCATTCTGTTATTAGGGAATCCGAAGTGTATCTTTTTACCGAACATATTTTGATGATATTAAATTCTAACATTCTTCAATAAACATTCCTGTTATTACTATTATGTTATCACAATGTTTTTCGGTCATTAAGATTAAATCACGCATAACTGACAGAATCAGAGCGATTAAAGTAAAAAACGCTCACACCAGTGGAGTAGATGGTGTTCCCCCTGAGGTCTTTAAAATACCTGAGTGTTTAAAGCTCATATATCCCATCATAGTAGACATGTACCGAACAACAAGAGTCCCACAAGAAATGAAAACAAATAAGTTGGTGCCAGTTCCCAAGAAGGGCAACCTAACACTCTATGGTTCTTTTCGGGGAATCTCATTGATCTCGATTGCTGCAAAGCTATACAATAGAATTCTATTAAATCGATTATAATCTATTAGAAATTAACAATAGAATTGACAATTAGAAATCTATTAAATCTACTTTCATTATATGGGATTCCTGATGAAATTATTGCAGCCATCAGATCAGTATACGATGGTTCGACAACATTTGTGTCTACTGTTGACGGTGACACAGAACAATTTGAAGTGTTATGGGGCGTCCTCCAGGGAGACACACTTGCACCATTCTTGTTCATAATTGTGGTTGACTATGTTCTACGCATGTCCTTAGATCATCATAATGATGATGGTGTAAAAGCTTCTGTGGGATATAACTGGCCCCTTTGCTTTGCAATCCAGTTTCCCCCCAGGCGCTGGAATACTCTAAAAAGGTTCTCTAACTGTATATATATTCCCCTCGCCCGCAAGGTACCGTTACAGGTGTTTTAACGGACATAAAAGTCATTCTGCTATATAAAGTGTTTTGGCGGACATGGTAAGGCAAAAAACCTGCAATGCGACAAATACCTTTCACAGCTTAGCCGTGATGATTCATATTACGACATCTAACAGCTGGTTGCTGACATGGAAACAGCCATTGGACGCATGGTTCTTTGTTTGGCTTGAGCCAATCAGAGCGATTTTTCCTGTCGACGTGTAGCTTTTCGGCCGATCATAAGGAGAGTGTTCAGTCTTACTGTTTTCACTTGATACTTTGTTGTTATTGCTGTCTAAGCCAGAAACACCGGCTCTAGAGTTAATTCTTTTTCATACTTTAGAAGAAACATTAGTAGGCTTAAATTATAGAGCGTATGACTGTTATCGATTCATATCAATGCATAACAATACTTTGTTCACATCTTGTCATATCATATCTTAACTTACCGTCCTAATGCTGTTTACTGTTGTGTTTTGGTTGAATATTATTTGGAGAACATATATAAAGAACCCAAATTTCCCAATTTTCTTGATACACTACAGGTTAGAGAGACGGGTTATATATAGCGATTGCGACTTATATTATTGTGGTTTGTAGTGAATTTAATGCTATTTGATAAGCACTACATTGGTCCGTTGCTGTTCTCTCTATATATGATAAAATTCATTGACGGTCGGCAAATTAGTGAGCAGTATTGTGTGTTACCGGTAGTGTGCATGATTGTGATTGATAACTAAGCATTTCCTAATGAATGCGCCTCATACGTGAATCTTAAGCCTTACCGACTTACCGTTGTGATTAGTATAAGTCATATCTCGGTTTACTTAGATAGAGCGCCACGTCCTAAAGGAACTGTTAATATTTCCCGAAAGTGAATAATATTAGTCAGAAATTAATTATTAACGATCAATCGAATAATACAATACAGTAAGCTTCACTGCAATAATAATTTAAGCCCTCAGAATCCAGTCTCCCGGGATTATCCAGCGGGTGAATGGACGCGCACTAGGCTGGCTTCTGCTAATGTTGTGTTTATTGGTATTAAATATTTGTCATCTTCTAAAGTATATTTATAAACCAAAAGACATATAAATTTTGGCGGGTTAAACTGCTAAAGGTCTTCAAAAGCGCGTACAATAACAGTCATTGACTTTATTGCAGTAAGCAATAAAGTTGAAAGTACCGGTCAACCGGTAAACCTGAACCGGTACTTCTGTAGGTCAGTAGGCCCAACTGCCAGAACCGGTACTGCCGTAGGTCCGTAGGTCCAACTGCCAGAACCGGTACTTCTGTAGGTCCGTAGGCCCAACTGTCCTAACCGGTACTTCCAGTATAAGTACATTAGTATTATTTCGATTGTGATCTATTGTATATTGTAGGCTGCCAGGGGAATAGGGATTGATCACCCCTCATTCTTTTGTATAGTTTACTTATTTCTGTCAGTTTTATTTCCTAGTAAGTTAATATTGAGCTGAAGACGTGTAAATCTGCTCAGATTGTTCAGATAATTGTAGGCCGGACTGTTGTCGGATTGTTGTTGAGTTTGGAGAGATTACGGCGTGTGTGGAGTTTGTCTGATAGAGTGCCAGTTAGTAAGTTGGGGCAGCCATTGCTGTAAGGTCAATCCCCTCTTAAAGAATAAGTCGTACTACCGTGTTAGAACGCATACTAACTAACAATTTTGGAATCTGCACATACTGTAGTTTATTTAGGCTTGACAGTATTCTGCCAGCGTTTTGGCTTGTGTTTGTTTGTGTAGTCTGTTCAGATACCGTAATAGTTATTACTCAGATATTTGTAGGCTGGATTGTTGTCTAGCTATTATTAGGTCTGAAGAGATTGCTGCTTGTGTAGAGTTTGTCTGATAAAGTGCCAGTTAGTAAGTTGGGGCAGTCATAACTGTAAGGTCAATCCCCTCTTAAAGAATAAGTCGTACTACCGTGTTAGAACGCATACTAACTAACCGTTTTGGAATCTGCACATACAGTAGTTTATTTAGGCTTGGTGGTAGTCTGCCAGCATTTGGTCTGTATTTTGTTTGAGTATTCTGTACGGGTAGCGTAATATTTATTATTCAGAGTTTATGCGATTATTCGCAACATTCATGTCCCCAAGTTTATTCCTACAGTAATTGTGTTTGTTACACATACCGTTATAGTTAAATTAACCCCGGTACTACACGGGCTGCTAGGCGTAGGTAAAGACTGGTGACTTTGTGCTCCAGTCACTCCAGCAGATGCCGTGGTTCTTTTAACTGTTCAAGTATATTTAACTACTGATTATTTGTTGTACCAGTACTTGTACCTAATTTAGGGTTTAGTGTACAGTGCTTTCCGAGGTAATTAGTGTGTAGGCAGTATATTTGTGTTGTAAAGTGGTTAATAGGCACGCTGGATCTGGTAGTCCGCGGTAATTAACTTCTAGGTAGGAACACTCCGTAATACATAACGTAGTACCTATAGCGATACGGTTATAGGTCGTCAGGCGGTGGTATTTTCCTATCTGGACAGTGCAATATATTTACTACTACTTATTATTTCAAATACCGTAGTACCCTGTCAGTTGTAATAACCAGAAATCTAACCCTTTGTTAGACTGGTTTGTCTTCCTGTAAAATTACCCTAAAAATTCGTACGTAATATTTTTGTTGTGTTTAATTAGAGATTTAATCTCACCCGTATCGTAAGTAATTTGTAGTATTAAGTAACTTAGGTAAATTAGAATTATCTGTTTTAGTGTCCCATAGGTAACACTTCACTGAGAGCGCACAGCTTCTGTATAGTGACTCCCCCAGAAATAATAACATTTATTTCAAATATTGACAAAACCCATTTTTAAACGGGTATATATCTATTATAAATCAACTCAAACGATTTATAAATAGTAGGCCTGCCATACAACAACTAGGTCTCAATATCAGTTGGACTACTGCTTAAATAACGGTAACAAAGTAGGTTAAAGTAACCAAGTAACCCTAAAATATTCAGAAATTCAATTATTCTAAAAATAATTGACATACCGGTATTTACCATAGGCTTATTATATTTATTTCTATAAATTTGTGCTGAACTCATACCGGTATTCTGTGATTAATTCTAGTTCATAATTATACTTATATATACTATAAGTGTAAGCTGTATACCAGTATTCACGATAGGCCTATTATATATTATATATATTTGTGCTAAAATTATATACCGGTACTCTGTGACAAATCTAGTCTGAAATAATACTTATATATACTATAAGCATACCGGTATTCTAATATATTATATATATCACGCTACACTGAGTAGCAGTATCGGTAATTAATTGTTAGGCTAACAGTGATACTGAATTACTAGACTTACTTTAGCTGTATTTATAGCCGTAGGCATTCAACTGTGTAAACAAACATGTTTGACACAAAACGGGCACTGTCAGATAGTCTTTTGGAAGGTGTTAGAATGAGTCTTAGACTTGGACAGGGTCTTGAAAGGAAGATGGCAGAGGCACTGGCAACAGCAGTAGCGGAAAGAAAGGCGGCAGAGGCAATGGCAACAGCAGAAGCGGAAAGAAAGATAGAGACACCTGTACTCCCAGAACCTGCCTATAAATTCCCTTTGTACAGTACTAAACTACCTGTGCCCAGTAGGACTGTTCCCGAGTCCAAACCCGTCCTGGACGCCGAGCGAGATATCAAGAATTTATCGCCCGTCGTCTCTCGCTCGCCCGCTACTACGTTGGCGACTCCCGCTTCGGCGGTTGAGTGGGTAGCTGAGGGACGACGGGAGATGGGTCTCCTGCTCGAGCAGCTGAGGGAACACTGTTTGTGCTCCTCTCAGCAGGTCCGGGAAATGGAAGAGACTGTCCAGCAGCTCAAGGGAACAGTAAGGGAAAGTAGGTTAGAGTTGCAAAAGGTGCAGCGAAGTATCGCGTTAGAACGCGATAAATTAGTCAATTTACAAAAGGGTATACCACCACCCCCTGTAACAATGTGTCAACCCGTTAGGTCTGAAGTATCTCATGCGCAAGGTGTGGAGCCTACACGCATCTATACTGCTAGTGAAGTAGAAACTCCTATAGTAAACCCTATTCAGGGTGATTATAAACCTGTTGATAATAATATTCCATATAGACCTGATCATAATCCGAGAAATTTATATACCGATAATTCTATATTCAATAATACGATGGCTCAAGAAAGTTTTACGCGTCAAATGGCTAGAACCGAAGCCCGTCAAGCGGTAAAGGTTGGAGAGATCGTCAAGTTCAATGGAGATGAGATGAAATGGTTACCTTTTAATGAATATTACAAAGATAACATACAGAATTCTGTGCTATCTAACGGAGAGAAACTCAGATACCTCATCGAATGCTTGGAAGGACCTCCCAAGTTAATGGCATTAAAATTTATTGGACATCCAGATGGATTAAGACAAGTTTGGGATACATTAAACATCAGGTATGGTAATAGGACTAACATAGCTAGGTATTTATATGCGAAATTAATGGCGCCCCGAAAGTTTCTTAGCAGCGGGATTATAGAATTTTCCGATGAGATTCAGGAGATCTGTAGACAGCTAGATTGGTTAGGTAAGTCTCATGAATACCAGAACTCTATGGTTGTAGGAGCCTTAGCATCTACTTTACCAAAGGGTGGAGTAGGTACACGCTGGGACAAGAAAGTGTTATATATGATGGAACAACAACAACGAGACCCTACCATGGCTGATCTCATGTCCTTCTTAGATAGTGAAGTAAAATTACAACTCATAAAGCAGTCCAGAGAGAAAACATCGGAAAATAAGGTAAGTGAGAAACCCGTTTCTAGGAGAAGGGTAACACCAGTGTGTTATACTGACGACGACGAAAGCCAAGTCTCTCAGGAAGAGGACAGCGGGAAAGACACAGCAAAATCTTACTATGATAACAAGACCTATAAAGACGTAAGTAAATATAAGTCTCGAACCAGTGACAGGAGAGAACAGGTAACAACAACTCCTCCTACGTCTCCTAAGAGAATTCACGGAAGAAAGCCCGAAGAAAGAACGAGAGTGCATAACGTTACCCAAGGTAAAGTGAGTAACATCAAACCAAAATGTGCGCTGTGCGACGGGCCCCACCGTTTGAGTGTGTGTGCTGAATTCCTAAAGAAATCCCTGGTAGACAGACGTGAAGTCATGTGGGATAAGCGGTTATGCTATAATTGCCTCAGACCAGGACACCAACGGCGAACCTGTTACTCCGAAGTAAAGTGTGCAAAGTGCGGTGCGAAACATCACATCTTGTTACGCAGTGAATTCGAACGAAACAACCCGAGTCAGGTAAGTGAGCCCGAACTACATGTCCAATTCAGTGATGTAAATGACACTGATCAAGAGTCTGAGATGGAAGGATTCTATACGGACGAATTCTCCGACGCCAACGAATCCTGTTACCTAATAAATACCGCAGTGTATCGAGCACTTACGTATGAAAAGGACACCGACAATGAGTTCCCCCCAACTACCTTTGACAGACAACCATCTTGGAAACCTCCAACTTCCAACGTAGGAATCAGAGAATTTCCTGTAGTGCAGGTAAGAGTTCACGGTCCCAACAAAAGTTACATAGTGAACGCCCTCCTTGACTCCGGCAGCACAGGAACATTCATCGAGCAAGAACTAGCCGAAGATATCTTTGCTGGACAACCCAAATTCCAAACTAAGTTGAATATGTCCGGAATTATACAGGTTTGGAAATCTACCATAACGGCAGATTACTATGTAGGTGCGTTGTCCACCCCCCAGGATAAATTAGGAGCACAAAGTATAAGGTCAGTAAAAATGGTGGCTATAAAGAACTTCGCTACTACCCAAGCAGACCTTTATAATTGGGACGAGGATGAGAGCATCCAACATCTTAAGATACCTCGATTCCAGACAGATTATCCTGGAGTGCAAATACTCATCGGCCAAAACGCGCATGAGGCACTAGAGACATTGGAGAAACGGCCTGCTCAACCGCAGCCACTACAAACCTATGCGGTAAGAACTAGAGTAGGTTGGTACTTCACTGGCCCTTCCCGTAGAACTCTCAAAGAGAAATTACCTCAACAACAGGTATACCAAGTAAACGAATGGAAAGTGGAGAGCAGTGATGTGGACGATCCAACTGAGGGAACACCATACTCCTCAGATAATGACGATATTAACTCCAATGTAGATCAATGGAGACATTGCCTTGGGACGATTAATCCAGCCGACATCGCTTCCAGAGGAGCAACTCCTCAAGAACTGATAGATACTCCAGGCTGGTTAGGTGGATCCGACTTCTTAAGTAAAGAAGAAGAAGAATGGCCTCCTCATCTTACCCCGGCGGAGATTAGACAGGCCAAGGGAGCGGAGAAAGTAACACAACAACTCAATCGCCCAGCTGGTCGTTTATGTTTACTGGAAAGAGACCGAAAACTGTCCGGAAACTATGGAAGGCAAGATACTCTTCCTACGACCATTCCCTAATCCGACAAATATCTAGGGACTCCATAACGTAATAACATATGGAGTGGGCGTGTGACTATATCATTTTATATTTGTTTTATTTTATATTTATGTATGTATTATTATGTCATTTTATTATAATCGTTTTCTTTAATTTTATTTAGTAGAATGATATTTTAGTGATTATTTAGTAGATTAGTGCAATATATTAGTGTTTATTACGTACGTAATTACTTATAATATATATTTAGTGTGACGGCGAGAAATAATTATTTTTCTCTTTCCTTACTGTCCGTGTCCTATTATAAATACGTGACTACAGTAAGATGAAATGTCCGTACTTATTAAAGTACAATAAAGCTCCTACTATATTCAAGTATTATTGGTAGGCAGAGTATTAGGAATGCAAAGTTCAGATCCTCGTGTCTCGGCTAAACCAAGCTCTGGGTAGACCTTGGAAACGACTTGCCTCTTCACACTGACATTGCTTCGTGCGATATTGCTCTTCTACCTTATATTAAATAATACATATAGTAGCGTGATGTCCCTCTAACAGTAGCGTAAAACGCAAATAAATCTGTTAAACCTTTTGACCATCTGTAATTCTAGTCGATTAAGATATCGCGGCACCCACCGATATACTTGAAAGACAAATTCTAGAATCAGTGGTTAACGTCCCCAGACAAGTTCTGGAATAAATCGGTGCTCATCTTAAATATTAATTTAATATTTATTAAAATCTGTAAAATTCAGATCCGTTAACAATTCTAGTCGATTAAGATATCGTAGCACTTACCGATACTCTTAAAAGACAAATTTCATAGAATTAAGGATCCTATGTCCCCAGACCTGCTGTGGAATCAAATTGTGTCAATTTTAACATCAAATAATAAAATTCACGGGAATAAATTTAAATTCATATTTTAAATGAGTTTCATAAATTATCATTTTGTACAATTTATAACATTCCCAAAATTCCATTAATTAATAGATCATGGGAGCGGAGATTCATCCTATTGAGTGTATTAGAGTGCGAGAATCTCCAACATATAGTCAATAGCCGATAAAATTAATAAAATCATGCATAAAGAGGATATTGACAATTAAAGAATTATTATTAAATAGCATCCCAGATCTGTATGCATGAGAATTACCCTAATTCTACCGCTAGCATTCCATAATGTCACCATAGCAACACCCACGCTAGAATTAGAAGCAAGTTAAAAGAACAATAGAAAGCTTGTCCCATTGCATAGCATAGAGAATATAGCACACTGTTAGTATCCAAGGATACACAGTAATAACGTGACATTCTGGAAGGCACTGATTAACGGACAAATGGCCTGTATGTGTACAATTGGTGACAGTTGTGTGGAATTTGTGCGTTTGTAGGTGAATGTTACTGCTAAGGTATGTTTACAGTAGCTAGTCGCAATTGTGAAAGTAACCCAACTCTCCTATAGAAAGAACCTAAAGTGGATTCAAGCCTTTGGGACGGACAGTGGAGTGACTTGTGCCGGTTATCGTTGTCGTACTGTTGCTACATGTTGGCGTAAACACCGCGACAACGGTACATCGGCGCTGAGGATCCCACTGTCCGGGGGCAAAGAGAGGTAGGCAGCGACGTCCGCTCGCCTAAACATAAGCTCATTTCGATATTAACAAACTCAGATAGCAGATATGACGGAGTTGATAGAAGATGATCTTGGTATCAAGGAGCGATATACTCTACCTTTGCAAGCATTTGTGGATAGCTTAATACGCGGTGAAGCCGATCCAACCATTACGGAGGACGATGGTCGTTATATCGAACCGCCGATGTCCCAAGAGCAACTTGCGCGTGAATTGGACTATCGAAAATCCACCGCGCGCTATACGCATCGTAATAGTACGTATATGGACTTCCTAACTACCGGCCATCCTATCGATTTACATGATACGGACGATGTAGACACCGAAAGGGAAATGGTTCTATTTGAATATCATACCCAGCGGAGTCGGAACGATAAACCGAGAATAGATCACGAAAATTCTATTCGTAACAGACTGGGAAGACGAACCAATATGCCTAGAATCTGAGGAGATTCAGCCTATCGCGCCCGGAACAGCGACAACGATTACATCCTAGAATGGTATCAAGGTTCACAGTGTCTCACTGCGTACGATTATCGACATGCCAACTATGTTTCTAGGCAACGTTGTCGGTTATGCGCATCGAGAGACCACGATACGCCCATGGACACCAACGTCCGCTGTTCCTATTTCCAAGAACAACCGACTATGGAAATTTATTGCGCATATTGCAGACTCAATAACCTGCACATTTTTGCGGTTTGCCCTCAATTTATGACTCAATGTCACCATTGTCAACTAAAGGGACACGCCAGTTTCGATTGCCCTTTTAATCACGATTTGGAAAGCGTAGATGAAATGATCACACTACGTTACATCAGAGCTTGGGAAGCGAACGCTGATTTACATTGTGATTCGCGCCATCGCTATTACCCTGGACGCGCTTACGAAGGAGTTTATGCGTTCCATCCTTATCTATTCGCTTCGGTTGAACAGAAATCACGCATATCAAGTTACGAGCTACTGAAGCGCGTCGGAGAATGTATTTCAACTAAATTCGTACGCAAATTTCTCAGGAGTGTTAATCCTAGCGACCTTCATTCCTATAACTTAATCAATTATATCCGTCAGGATCCGGACTATGGAGACTTGTTTGTTAACTCACACCCCGAGTTACAGGAAGTACATCGAAGGCCTTACGAATACCGAGCCCGCGAACGCGAGTTGGAAAGGACCATTAAACCCCGGAGGTTTCTAACTGCCTATGGTCCACCCACGGCCCTCGTTCAGACCACTCGTAAAGGACCCGTAAGAGCGACTGTCTTGAAACGAGCTCTCAAAGCCGTTAGACCCCTCTCACCTGACGTTGATGTCAATCAACCCGGTACTTCGACTGGCGGATACACCGACCATAATCCTACACCCTCTGATGCAATCATATTGCACCCTTCACCCAGGAGTTATAGCCCTCCTTGTAAAGTGGCTCGCCCCAAAGAGAAAAGGACTCTGGCTAGCTTTAAAAAACTGCGTAAACGCCGTCCGCGCAAGAAAGACTAACTGTTTAGAGTATTTACGTATATTAGAAACTGTGATTTTTGTATATTTATAGACTCAAATCCCATTTTCTGGGAGCGGTGTAAAAGCTTCTGTGGGATATAACTGGCCCCTTTGCTTTGCAATCCAGTTTCCCCCCAGGCGCTGGAATACTCTAAAAAGGTTCTCTAACTGTATATATATTCCCCTCGCCCGCAAGGTACCGTTACAGGTGTTTTAACGGACATAAAAGTCATTCTGCTATATACGTGTTTTGGCGGACATGGTAAGGCAAAAAACCTGCAATGCGACAAATACCTTTCACAGCTTAGCCGTGATGATTCATATTACGACATCTAACAGCTGGTTGCTGACATGGAAACAGCCATTGGACGCATGGTTCTTTGTTTGGCTTGAGCCAATCAGAGCGATTTTTCCTGTCGACGTGTAGCTTTTCGGCCGATCATAAGGAGAGTGTTCAGTCTTACTGTTTTCACTTGATACTTTGTTGTTATTGCTGTCTAAGCCAGAAACACCGGCTCTAGAGTTAATTCTTTTTCATACTTTAGAAGAAACATTAGTAGGCTTAAATTATAGAGCGTATGACTGTTATCGATTCATATCAATGCATAACAATACTTTGTTCACATCTTGTCATATCATATCTTAACTTACCGTCCTAATGCTGTTTACTGTTGTGTTTTGGATGAATATTATTTGGAGAACATATATAAAGAACCCAAATTTCCCAATTTTCTTGATACACTACAGGTTAGAGAGACGGGTTATATATAGCGATTGCGACTTATATTATTGTGGTTTGTAGTGAATTTAATGCTATTTGATAAGCACTACATTGGTCCGTTGCTGTTCTCTCTATATATGATAAAATTCATTGACGGTCGGCAAATTAGTGAGCAGTATTGTGTGTTACCGGTAGTGTGCATGATTGTGATTGATAACTAAGCATTTCCTAAAGAATGCGCCTCATACGTGAATCTTAAGCCTTACCGACTTACCGTTGTGATTAGTATAAGTCATATCTCGGTTTACTTAGAAAGAGCGCCACGTCCTAAAGGAACTGTTAATATTTCCCGAAAGTGAATAATATTAGTCAGAAATTAATTATTAACGATCAATCGAATAATACAATACAGTAAGCTTCACTGCAATAATAATTTAAGCCCTCAGAATCCAGTCTCCCGGGATTATCCAGCGGGTGAATGGACGCGCACTAGGCTGGCTTCTGCTAATGTTGTGTTTATTGGTATTAAATATTTGTCATCTTCTAAAGTATATTTATAAACCAAAAGACATATAAATTTTGGCGGGTTAAACTGCTAAAGGTCTTCAAAAGCGCGTACAGATGGGGTGATGATAACTCCACCTACTGGCTCCAGAAGTCGAGGAAATCCCGCCAAGTACCTAACTGATCTAGACTTTGCTGATGACATAGGAGTACTCTCAGAATCACTAGAGGGAGCCCAATTGTGAGGAGCCTCAGCTCATTCGAACATGCTGCTTCTAGTGTTGGTCTTTTTATTAACTCCAGAAAGACCAAAACTTTGACAGTTAACTTTGAAAGTCCTCAGCAAGTCTCTGATCGGATGAGCATAAGCTCAAAATATGGTATGCTTGAGCATGTGGACGACTTCTGTTACCTGGGATCATGGATCTGGAAGTCAGGTGAGGACCTTCGAATACGTAATGGAAAGGCATGGGCAGCCTTGAATAGGCTTTCCAGGATTTGGATGTCACCGAGAATTAATTGGAAACTTAAGGTCTGATGTAATAATACCGGTTACCTTTCTGTAGGTTTTAATAAACTAAAAAAACAAAGACTGACTGATCAGATAACCGGTAGTAAACACCAGTAGCCTGAACCTAGGCCTAGCACATAATATCAATATATGACAATCACCCATCACCAAAATTCTAACATAAAATTACCCCTCTCTGTCAGTTAGGGTTCCAATCATCCCTTTAAACTTTATAATGGCGAAATTAATATCTCAAACACCCGTCACCATAATTATATTTGAAATATTTATTATTGAGTTCTTTCTATCTCATAATTAAGGTCTATACCAATCCGGGGGATTTCTCACTCGTTGCGATCTCCTCACCAATGTACTTGGTTCAGGCAGTGCTGTACCAATTTCAATGTTTGAACTACTTGGACTTTCAGACCCTGTTTGATGAATAATGTTACTTTCAATTATGTTGCGATCAGGTTGATAACAGTCTGATCTTCCTCTACGAGGAACTTCCTCCTGCTGAGAAACAACCATGCGACTGTTGTTTACAGTGTTGGTGTTGTTGAAAGGGTTTTCAACATTTAAGTCGTTCAGCATATCTTCATCACCAGTAACAGTACCGGGAGATGCTAGTTGTCGAATAGAAACTGTGGTTTCCTTCCCACTCGGTAAACGAACATGAGCATAGTTTGGGTTTGCTTCTAGGAGTTCGACTTCATCAACTAAAGGATCATACTTGCTTTTCCGTACATTCCGTTTCATTTGAACAATACCTGGCTCAGTTAACCAGTTGGGCAGCGTATATCCACTCATTGAGCATCTTCGATAATTAAAGAAACGTTCGTGTGGAGTTGCATTGGTGGATGTACACAATAAGGATCGAACAGAATGCTAAGCTTCGTGTAGAACAACCTCCCATTGATTGATGCTTAAGCCTGCATTGATTTCAGAGCCAATGAAATAGCTCTCCAGACAATGCCATTGTATCGTTCACATTGCCCATTTCCTTGAGGGTTGTATGATGTGGTACGACTAGTGGCAATACCACGTGAGTGTAGATATGAGCGCAGTTCATTAGATATAAAACCGCTACCCCTATCGGAATGTACAAAATCAGGCATGCCGAAAATGCTAAATAATTGAGTGAAGCACGATATTACTGTAGCTGTAGAGACATCGGGGCAAGCAAAAACAAATGGAAATCATCATGAAAACTCGTCAATAATTGTTAACATGTATTTATTTTGAGAATTTGATGGTAAAGGTCCCTTGAAATCAATGTTTAAATGTTCAAATGGCTGGGTAGACTTAATAAGGTTTGCATCGGTAGGCTTGTAGAAGTTTGATTTCAGTTCTGCACAAGTGTGACAAGATGAACACACTTTCTTGACTTCTTCTATAGAGTAAGGTAAGTTTTTTGAACGTATAAAATGGATCATTCGCGTTATACCAGGGTGACACAAGGCTTCATGTAATTCTGGGAGACTGTGGAAAGGCGTAGAAGATGCGTTGCAATTGGAAACTCTCGATAATGCGTCGGCAGGTAAATTTAATTTCCCAGGTCTGTATACAATATCATACGAGAATGAGGAAAGTTCGACGCGCCAGCGCATAATTTTATCGTTTTTAATCTTGCCGAGTTTTTGTTTATCGTACGTGTACATGAAACAAATGGATCGCTGATCTGTGATAAGTGAAAAATGTCTACCAATTAAATAGTGTCGCCATTTGCGTAGAGCTTCAACTATAGCTTGTGCTTCATTTTCAACCGAAGAATGACAAAGTTCACTGTGTGTCAACATTCGCGAAAAAAAAAGCAACTGGCTTGCCATCTTGATTCAGAGTTGCAGAAATTGCGAAGCCAGACGCATCCATCTCGACCACAAAAGGAATAGTTTCATCAATGAAACTCACTATTGAGTTTTCAATATCTTTCTTGATTAATTCAAACGCAGATACACATTCTTGGCTTAGTGGAAATGCCCTTGAATTTACCAGTGGTCGAATTTTATCGGAGTAATGAGATATCCATTGTGAGTAATAAGAAAACATTCCCATTACTCTACGTAGTGAAGCTGTGTTGTTGGGAACCGGAAGTTCTTTCAGCGGTTTTAACCGATCTGGATCGGGAGCAATGGTTCCTTCTGAAATTCGAAAGCCCAAAAAGTCGAAAGAAGTAAATGAAAAGACAGATTTACTGGCATTAAACATAAACCCGACCCCCTTAGCAGCAGCTAAAAATGTTTCTAAATTGAAATCATGTTCCTCCTGCGAATTTCCACATATTACAACATTATCGAGCCAAACGAATGTATCTTTCAGTTTATTTTGAGCAACAAACTCGTTAATTGATCTTTGAAACTGCGCCACTGCATTGGTTAGTCCAAAAGGCATACGATTGAATTGATAAAGTTGACCGTTAGCTTCGAATGCAGTATATACTTTGTCTTCCTCCGGTAAAAGAATTTGATGGTAAGCGCTTTTTAGATCGAGTTGGCTGAAAATCTTGTAGCCAGCCACTTTGTTAACCGAATCTCTCATATTTGGCAAGGGGTATGCGTCTAGTTGGGTGAATCTGTTAATTGTTTGGGAGTAATCGATGCACATTCGCTTTTTACCATCGCTTTTGGTGTCGATAACTATCTGTGAATGCCAAGGTGAAATACTAGGTTCAATGATATTCTCAGACAACAGGCGTTCAATTTCTGATTGAATGTAAACCTGGTCTGGCGGAGAAAATCTTCTGGATTTTGTCGCAATGGGTTTACAGTCTGGAGTAAGGAATGAAAACAATGTAGGCGGGGTAAGTGTGGAAGCAGCAACACCACAGTTGTTCACCTCCAAACTGTATTTCAACAGCATGATGTTGTTTTAAGAAATCTTTTCCAAGTATCACATCCTCACATAAGTTTGGAAGAACGAGTAGGCAGACTTTCTTGTAATGCCTGTTTGATAAAGAAATATCTTCTATACAACAGCCAGTAATCGAAGACGTGGACGAGTCCGCCATCTTTACTGTACCAGTTGAAGGGAAGACGGTTAAGTTTTGGTTTCTGACTAATTTTTCGCCAATGTAGCTATATACACTTATCTATCAAACCATTAAATTGTTTGTCTTTTATTAGAACTGATATCACAGTTTTATCAGGCCTATGACAAATCTGCTTAGTACCAGTAGTGGCTAGATATCCAAGATTATTAGTAGTAGTAGATACGGCCGCATCAAACATAGCAGCTGTGGTTGATGATGAGGAAAATTTTGTGCTCTGACAAATTTTAGCAAAATGTCCTCGTTTTCCACACTTACTACAGGCTACCTCGCGAGCTGGACAGTTTAACCGTGAATGTCGATTGTTGCCACAGAAGAAACATTTCTGATTTGAAACAGGAGTGCTCATGTTTGTTGTAGACTTCGGTCGCGTTGTGTTTGAACTGGCAGCTACTAAAGGTTCTGTACCGGTTGTCAATACTGCTACCAGTATTTGATTCGGGTTCATCGAATCACCTTGCTCGTATTGTGCACTGTTGTTCTGAGAATTGTCTAGGGTGTGCGCCTGATTATAGGTGGAATCGAGATCGAACTTCTCATTTTCAAGTAACCGTTGGCAAATAGTAGGCGATGAAAGCCCAGCAATGAAAGCATCCCGCACAGATTCTTCTTTGTGCTGCTCAGCCATCATGGCCCTATAATCGCAGTCTTTACTTAACATTCGCAAGTTCTGAAGGAATTCATCGAGTGATTGGGATGATAGTTGTTTGTGGGTGTTTAGTTTGTGCCTCGCATAAACTTCATTCTTAGGTTTTACGAATATTTTCTCCAGTTTGTTGATTGCAGTTTCAAATGTTGTACATTCTGATACATACTCAAAGACAGAAGGTGTCAAATAGTTAATAAGTGTGTTCAGCTTGTTTGGTTGCAATAGCTCGACTGCCTGTATGAAGTTGTCGAATGTGCGACGCCAATGTAGCCATTCTTTAGCGGCATTTGGTGTATCTGGGTTTCCGTCAACCCTCTCTGGTTTTAGGAACTTCTCCATTGAATATCTTAATGCAGTTTTATAAGGCTTTATTCCATTTTCAATTTTAGTTTATTAAATTCATGTAATAATACCGGTTACCTTTCTGTAGGTTTTAATAAACTAAAAAAACAAAGACTGACTGATCAGATTACCGGTGGTAAACACCAGTAGCCTGAACCTAGGCCTAGCACATAATATCAATATATGACAAGGTCCAATAATTTAGAGCAGCAGTAGTTCCAGTACTTCTCTATGGGAGTCCATGCTGGGTTCTAACTGCTGAGGACACCAAATCTCTGGATGGCACATTCACCACAATGCTACACTGGGTTGTTCATTGTGTCAAGTACAATGCACACATCTCCAACCAGACACTATATAACATTGGAGGTGTCTCATTGGTTCCCCCAAGCTTGACACTAGTACAAAATCGCCTCCGCTTTGCAGGACATTGCTTTCGCCGTGAGGATCAGCCAGTGCGTAATCGTGTACTTTGGCAGCCTCATGGAGTGAATAAGCATGGTGGACAGCCCATGACTTTCTTGAGACGCATCTTAAAGGACTGGCCTTGAAGATGCGGATGATCTAGCAAATATTATGGGTGATAGGGAGTTGTGGCGGCGCAATTTTGTCGACAAGCTGGCACAGCATTCTTAAAAATGCAGCTGCAATGCAGCATGCCGATCCTAGTAGTAGTATATATAGGCTATGTGTTATGTGCAGCTATAAACAATCACACAAGTCTAATGTACGTCGAGTGCAAACGGGAAGTTGTGAGGAAGTTATTACACAGGGGGGGGGGGGGGGAGAATACAAAAACATGGAGGAAAATAAAGAGTTTTTAGAATCGAAAGTCACTCATTACATGGTCGCTAAATTTGTTTTCGGTAGCAGTGTGTTTTACGGTGTTATGGTTTCTCAATATGATCTAACAATCAGCTATTAGTATAGAGATTCTTATAGCTCTGACTGCGAGGTTGGAATCATTTGTTCCAGAACTACACCCAAACAATAATCACCATGTTATCAACTTGTTAAAGCTTTTGCGGCAAAAATGTGTCGTTTTTGTGCAATTCGCAAACTACTCTAAAAGCCAGCATTATCTCGAGGGATTGGAGAATGTATAGACTTATGCCCTCTAGCATCTATTTTGGTACAGAGCTGTAATGACGAAATTAGCCAGCTGTTTCTTTGTCCCGTATGTTCTATGTTATTTTTCGTTCAATCAGCACGATTTTCACTTTACGGTTTATCAATCATTCTGACTTCTGCCCAGAACCATCACCGGCCAGAGAGAATTATAAAAACGCAAATGTAATTATAGTTACATACATTAATTATATATCGTTAATTATTGTTATATCTGTATTCTGTATTCAGTCAGTACATTATTTACATATCGTCTATGTAGGGCAAGGGTGACTATTGTCATGTCATTTATCATAAAGAAATCAAACATAAACATAAAAATAGATTAATTAACTTACTCGAAAAGGCTCCAAGTTCCTGATGACACAATGAAAGATGAAAACACATTATCCCTAAGAGGATCATCAAAGTGCTCGATACTCCCATGCAATGTAACTCGTGAGATGTAACCACTAAAGTCTTCACCAGTAAAGAAAGATATCGATGAATCACTTCCATCTGTTGCCGTCAATGAAAAAGTACTAAAACCAACAATTATATATTATTTATAAAGATTAATTAATGAATAAGAAATTAAATGAATGCCCGTATTTCAGCTATTTCATTTATTTCATTTAAGGTATTTCAGCTATTTCTCAATTTCTCAAATACATTAATAACTATTTACATCATTGTGTGCAAAATAGCACTTTGCAGCGTTATGATCCGAGTTTTTTTATGTACCGAGTAAGCGCAGCGAGGGAAGTTTACATAAATAAACAAGGGTCTTCAACGCTGAAAAGTGACCTTTGCTAGCAATGATGGATGTAATTTTGTTACATTATATCAACTTATCAGCATTCGGTATGTGAAGAAAGGATTTTATGGATGTTCATTTAAACATTTTAATCATGTACTATTTCGAATATTATTACATTATTTAATTATTACGCAGACTTCTGAACTATGTAGTATAATCTGATCTGAAACTGACTTGCCTATTTGAACATTACTACAAATTGTAACATTGTGATTGATTGGTTATATTGTGATATTAGTTTGTGATGTCGCAGAGCTCACAACTTTGCTGCAAATGCGATGTATCTGCTTGTGGCCCTACCAGCCGCTGTGGGTGCATTCATGCATCATGGCCGTGCAATAACTGCCGGCCCATGTCAACCAGCGGCTGCAAGAATCCGGAATCAGCTACTGGTACTACAACAAATGCTTTAGTCGACCCGGACGCCACCTTGGTCCCCTGATCCGCTTTCCCGAAGCATGGGGGACGAGAGTTCCTCTGACCTGACACAGACACTGCGTCCTGTCGGTTCGCAGGCAGTACACTCTAGCAGTACCACTGGTAATCCAGGTAGTCCCACTAACTCACCCGTTTCTGTGGTGACGGCAGCTACAGCCCGCCTACCAGTTTCCCAGGTTCTAGAAGACGCTTTTGGGGGTGTTTGGCTTAACTCCCCAGGCTCGTCCACTGATCCAACCTGGGAGAGACGCCATAGCCGACTAGCTCAACTACCCAGCCTCCAGTACCTGGTTCCTGGGGGCAATGTGGGCCGCAAGGTCATTGACCTCCTTGCCCAAGAAATGGAGAAGTTCGTGCAGGGAGACAGTCCATCCGAACGCCCGGTGTGCCTAGTCGCCATGGTCTTTCAGAGAGATCTGGACGTGGCGAAGAGCCCCAATGTCCGGCGGCTTGTCCTCAGACGACTGAGGGCGTGGGAGTGCGGGAAATTCGAGGCCCTTCTGGTGGAGGCGGAGTGCTGCAACTTGGCTGGGCGGCCCCAGCCAACACTGCGAGGATCTTCAACCAGAAGGTCCTCACCGGGATGAACCGGTCCGCAGTCTGGATGCTGACGGAGCGCGACGGGGGAGGCGTTCTGGACCCAACGCCCAAGCCGAGGGTAAACCCCCGGGTTTTACAGTCCGGGACACCCTGGAAGAGAAACACCCTCCTCAGATGACGATTTCTCCCTCTGTCCTCAACCTCTGCGAAAACCTCCCTCCTTTAGAGAGCGTTGATGTTACTGGACAGAATGTTCTGAAGGCGGCCCGTGTTCTCCAGGGAAGCTCCGGTCCGGTAGGAGGCGACGCGGAGCTGTGGCACGCACTGCTGACTCGGTACGACAACTACAGTGCCCGGCTGAGCAACGCTGTCGCTAGTTTGGCGCGTCATTTGTTGAACTCTATCGTGCTGTGGGGTGAGATCCGGGCACTTTACGCATGCCGTCTTGTAGCACTAGACAAGGAACCTGGGGTCCGCCCAATCGGAGTTGGTGAGGTGCTCTACCGCCTCCTAGCAAACTGTATAGCGATGTTAATGAAATCGGACATTGTTCTCCAGTGTGGGGCAGACCAGCTTTGTGTCAGGGTGAAGGCCGGCACTGAGGGCCCCATCCATACGATGTCCTCCTTGTTCGACAAAGAGTCTACTCAGGCCATGTTGCTGGTGGATGCACGCAATGCATTCAACAGCCTGAGTCACCCCGTTGCCTTGTGGAATTGCCGGGTTTACTGGCATAGGTGCTCGAGGTTCCCCTTCAATGCCTGCAATGGGCATGCCACCCTTTATCTGTCTGGTTCCTCCGCCCCCTTGTGAAGCCAAGAGGGTTGGACTCAGGGCGACCCCATCGCGATGTTGGGCTATGGCTGCGGGACCCTGCCCATGGTCCGGAAGTTGTGCAAGGTGCAATCCCCGTCGGCCCCGGAAGAACCCATCCAACTCGGTTCTCCCCAACCTGCGTTATCATTGGGTTCTCAGCCACTCAGCGAGTTCAGTTCACCAACGCCCAGCGAATACGGTTCGCCACGTAGTGGTTTTGGTTCGGCACTAAGCGAGTTGGTTTTGGCACCACCCATTGTGACACAGTCACCATGTGGTGAGTCCAGTTCGTCATGGATCCTGGCCTGTTCGCAACCCGGTGTTTCCGGTTCGCCACCCCCCTGAATCTGGGTCGCCACCCGACGGATCCGCTTCACCACCCGTCGAGTCAGGTTCCAAACCAATGGCGACAGCACCAGACCCTGAACTGTCACTCCACGACGACCAGGCAGCACAACCCACCATCCCATCGCAACGCCAATGCTTGTACTCTGACGACGCCTCCTCAGCGGGCAGTTTGTCCGGGATTTGGGAATGGTGGTCGGAGCTCCTCCAGGTGGGCCCCAGCATCGGATACAACCCCGAGTCGACGAAGAGCTATCTCATCATCAAGCCGGGGTGGGAGGCTGATGTGGAGGCAATGTTTGGTGCTAGCGGGGTCCTCATGCTGAATGGACACCGATTCCTTGGTGGCTACATCGGGGAGCACTCTGGTCTCAAGGAGTTCGTTGATGAGAAGGTTTCCGGGTGGGTGGACAGCATAAACAAACTAGCGGAAGTCGCTACGGAGTTCCCCCAAACGGCACACACTGGGTTGTCCCGCTGTGTACAGGCAGAGTGGGACTACAGACGTGGAAGAGGTAACCCCGATCCGGACTGCGCTCCTCCAGCAATACATCCCCGCCCTATTTGGAAGCCTACTCGGTTTGGCTGATGATGAGCTGGTTCTCCTTCCAGCTCGCCATGGTGGCATCGGCCTGCGGGACCCCACCATGCTACATGGACAGGCGCGCACTGCTTCCCATGAGGGGACGGCGGTAGTCCGAGATGCGATACTCTTGGGACAACCCCTCCATGTGGCAGACCATAACACCAAGCTGCGCAGCGTACTTGCCAAGAGCCGGGTGTCTCAGGACTCTGCCTACAAGGAGAAGCGGGAGGCAGCATTGGGGGCGCTACCAGCCGACTGACAGTGAACCGCAACACGGGCAGTTCTCAATAAGACCGGGGGCTGGCTGACCGCCCAACCGAGTGTCCTCGACTCCACCGACCTCAGTCCGGAGGAGTTCCGGGACAACCTATCCTCCGATACAGCCTCACCAGGTCTCCCCGAGAAGTGCGAGGGTTGTGGGGGTCATTTCTCCACCACCCATGCACTGAGCTGCAAGTCTGGTGGTTTAATTATTAAATGCCACGACGAGATTCGGGAGGTCTTCGGGGACCTGTTGGCTTCCGTGTTCGGGAACTCGAACGTAGAACGGGAGGTGACCCTGTCCCGGGGTTACCTTGACAAAGAGGGTAGGGAGGTAGGGGGAGTGCGGGCGGACTTGGTCGTGCGGGTAGTCTGGGCTAACCAGAGAGTGGCGTCATTCGATATCACGGTTTTAAACGCTGACGCCACCTCTCACGCCCAGACCAACCGCTCGACTGAGTCCCTCCTGGAGCAGAGGTGCCGGCTAAAGAAGCTGCCTTACCGGACCGTCTGCGAGGACCGGAGGATGGCGTTCACCCCTCTGGTCGGCACCACTGATGGTGTATGGAGCGTTGAGGCCCAGATCTTAGTCCGCCATCTCGCCGAGACACTTGTGTCGAGGCGGGATGGTATGAGAGAGAGGGACCTCGCGTGCGTTCTGGGGGGTGTTTGTCGGCGGTTGCAGTTCGTGCTCCTCCAGTCCAACTCCCTCTGCCTCCGAGGGGGACATCGGTCTTGGCGGGCTCTGGGATTTGGCGATGGGGCGGGTCTGCGCGGTGTTGGGCTGGCAGACGAATTTTAAATTTATTTTGTTGTTTCAACTTGGAATTGTGCTAGTTCCATGTTAAATTTTAAATATTGTTTTTGTTTTGTTTTGTATATGTAATAAATTTAAATATATGTGATCTATTATTAACAGGTGCCAGTACTATACATTTATATCTAATTAAAGTTTATTGTTGTTATCTCCTGCATGGATGTGATATATATCACACCCATAGTTGAAAATTTTATTTAAGCAGGGACACGAAGCGCAACCCTATTTAAATACTGTAAGTAAAATTATCACATTGGTTACATTTTTGCATATATGTTTCGCCGGGATGCAATACTATTTTGTTTATTATGTATGTGTGTGTGTTTAGCTGGTTTTT
Organism: Nemertoderma westbladi; assembly: GCA_032718475.1. Classification (NCBI taxonomy): domain Eukaryota; kingdom Metazoa; phylum Xenacoelomorpha; order Nemertodermatida; family Nemertodermatidae; genus Nemertoderma; species Nemertoderma westbladi. The sequence continues at coordinate 37,391 of JAUCBJ010008450.1, read as the reverse complement.
GGTGTAAATAGTTTGATTAACATGTGTCCTGCACGGGTTAGTGTAGCTGATGAGCCAAATCCCGGCGAAACACATATGCAAAAATGTAACCAATGTGATAATTTTACTTACAGTATTTAAACAGGGTTGCGCTTTGTGTCCCTGCTTAAATAAAACGATGACTACTTACGGTTGAACAGATAGGAACATGTTGTTTCTCTGTTTCCAAATAATTTTACTTGCTTGATATTGGTCTGTCAAAACATAATTCGTTTAACTCAAAATTATATTTAAGAGACCGGATCATGCTGAACATGGTTGTATAAAATGCCTTCCTATTATTTTATTTTTATTGTTTATGTATATATATATATATATATATTTATTAACAAAAACGTGGCAATGAAACTAAATAAACTGTTAAACACAAATGCTCAAATTCAATTACCAAATGACATAGCAAACGTGTACATGGCAAACGTAGGCAGTGAATCAAACTCGATGTAATATATAAGCCTTAGAATACCACCAACTGAATCAAGGAACCAAAATACCGGTACCGGTACTCCAAACAAAAATTATGCTGAAGCGAAGTGGAGAACAGAAATCAAAAGTGACAGGTAACCTCAGTAAATCATTTTCTAATGAAATGAATCAAATTCTAGGATTAGAGGAAAATTTAACATCTTTTGAAGACAGAATTGAGAAGATTATTATATCGAAACTAGGTGAATATACACAGGCTATATCCAGCTCCCCAGATGAACCAAGTCCAGCAAATTTATCCATGAAAGCATCTACTGCCGGGGAACCAGTCACACCGTTGTTATCGGCTAAGCAGAGAGCATCATTGATTTCGAGTATAAAGAAAAATGTGAACTACGAGCTGGAGAAGATATGGGAATCCATCAATGAAATTAAGAATACGCTACAAAATCAACAAGATGTTCTTAGCCGTCGACAAGATGATATTGAACAATATTTGCGAAGGAATTGTATAATTATCCATGGAGTCGCACATGAACCACGGGAAAAAACGGAAAATGATACATGGGCCGTTGTCCAGCAATTCTTCCTACAGCAGTTGGACCTTACAGTGGAGGAATGGGAAGTAAATCGATGCCATCGACTTACAACTACTATTCGCAAAGTTGGTTCATCTGTTCCTGGAATGTCGAAAGAAATCACTCCTCCAATTATTGTGCAATTGTGCCGCTGTGCCGTTTTGAAGGGCTCACCATTCTTTATAACAGAGTGCCTAACAAGATACTGCCAAACGATCCTAAAGAAGTCAAGGAAAATTGGGATAGCATGGTCATGAGACAGACGAATAATTGGAATTGACAAAAATGATCGTCGGTTTGAGATTTCTACTACTGAAGATACTAAGTTGATGAAAACGTTCACAAGGCAGGAGCGTCTATCAAGAAATGAGAAGCGGCAGACTGCCAGAGTTGTAGAATCCCCACGTTCAGAAAATGATCCAATGTTTCTAGGCTTCGCTCCTACTGAGTAATCATTTATAGTATAGCTATAGACCATGCCGGTACCAGTACCGTACCATACCGGAAGAGAAACACGTTTTGTGTTGATTTATAAGGATTCGATTCAGTTTTGTGTTAACTTTATTCAGTATAAAACTTTCTTTCAATTTTTCAGGAATTCATAGTTTAATGCCATGTTTCATAAACTGGTGGCACCATCCCGACCTATAATCCCCTAACTATATTCCCATCCCTTTTTTTACAAACCATTTGATTAGGGATATAAATACATAAACAAACATACACCATATATATATATTATATATATACATGTACATGTACTAAATATATTGGGCAAATTTATTTGTCCAAAATCGCCGTCACCCTGCAACATTTTGTAGAGCTTGCTTTTAGTACTTTTGTTTTGCTTTTTGTTTTTGTTGTTTGGACTTTGACTCATTCAAACTGTTCTTTATAGGTATCTGTAGCTTACTTTCTTAATTAGTTAGTCTCAGTAGGAAGGCCTAATTATATTGCATGATTTCCTATATTCAGTAGTGTAGATAAAAATCACACCTAAATTTTTCTAGTTGTAGTTGTTCCTCTTATATACATTTTTTAGAGGGGATTTGCTTTGATCTTTAAACTGGTACCAACTTCAAATGCTCGAGAAATGCCAAAAATGTACTAAAAATATAAATTCTAACAATAAGAAAGTATTACACTGTTGGGTATGTAACGCAAAATATCACATTAAGTGTTTTTCCTTAATAAAAAAAGATATTGATTTTTTTCTTTCGAATTCACGATGGATCTGTACAAATTGTATTGTTAATATTTTTCCTTTTCAAAACATTGAAGACGATTCAGAATATTTATTATCAATTAATGACTATCGTCTACCATCCATTATAAATAGAGATCTATTAAATTCTAGTATAGCGAACTTTTTCACCACAGTGAAAGAGATGGAAATGGAGTAGATGGACAGCTGGACCCAGACTAGGAGATATTAATATAATGGTGGAGGTCATTACAAACCTTAGTAGGACCTAACTCGATTCCTACTGGGGTACTTTACTCCTTACGGTATCGAGTCTGTATGTTTAGTGGAGTTAGGCACCAACGTGATATACCGGTACTACTATATTCATTACAAACCTTACCATACTGCAATATAATATATCTTGTTGGAACATTGCTATTTATTGTTCAGTTGACTGCCTATGGCAGAACATACCACACACACTAATTTTTATCATAATATTAAATGCCACATCATTCTGATTTTTCACTTCTTAATAATTCTTCTAATTTTTCCTTTATGCACACCAACATTCGTGGTCTCAACAAGAATTTAGATAATCTCACATACATGCTACAATGCATATCTGAGCCCCCACGAATTATTGGCATAACTGAAACTTGGCAAAATAATCTCAATCATGATTCCTTTGCCTTAAAAAACTACGACTTTAAATATAATTATAGAAAAAATCAAAATGGTGGTGGAACTGGTATATATATTCATAATTCGCTTAATATTAAGCGAAATGATCTCAATATATTCAATTCAGGCCTGTTTGAATCTACATTTTATAGAATGGTAACGAGGGTCTAATAAAAATATTATATTTGGTTGCATTTATCGCCCGCCTAACTCAGATTTGGAGGAATTTCTCAAATTACTCAGTTCAACCTTAACAAAAATCAACAATGAAGGTAAAATTTGTTATCTTATGGGTGATTTCAACATAAATATACTGCAAATAAACACATCACCAATAGCGCATACATTTTTTGAAACCATATCATCTCACTGTTTTTTGCCCATAATAAATTAGCCTACGCGAATAACAGACACGACCTCAACCGCAATAGACAACATTCTAACAAATGATTATTCAACTATTTGCGAATCAGGTATAATTATAGCAGATATATCTGACCACCTGACCATTTTTGCAATCTGTGATATTGCGCATAATTCCGTACCGCCACCACCAAATTTCCACACTAAAAGGGACACCTCCGATTCTAATATAAATAAATTTTTGAACGCTCTTGGCAATAAATCAAAACATAAGGAATGGGAAACAATCCTGAATGAAACCGATGCAACTGAAGCGTACAAGTTTATATCAGAATACCAAAATTTATTTGTGCTAAACTTTCCATTTAAACAATTTATATTAATAAACATTGAAAAACCATGGATAACAAATTCTATTTATGCTTGTATCAAAAGGAAACAAAAATTATTTTCCTCATTCATAAAAACTAAAACGGAAGAAACAAAAACATCTTACACGAAATATAAAAATTTATTAACAACTTTAATCCGAAACTCAAAAAAACGTCATTTTTCACATCTCTTTGAAAAATTTAAATATAATATTAGTCAAACCTGGAATACTATAAAAATACTTACTAATAGGAACAAGTCGTCTAGCTATCCATCTACTTTCCTAGTCAGGTCAAAATTGGAGGAAGATGAATATTGTATTTCAAATGCATTTAATAACCACTATGTATCTGTCGGAGAAAAACTTGGAAGTAAAATTCCAACTACAGATAGACCCGTGGCCACATTCCTAAAAAACCCGAGCAACGACTGGTCAGGACCTACGGGACACCGTCATTGGACAATGCAATCGATGAGCATCTTCGCTACGTTGTAAAGGGGGATGAGGCTAGGTTCGGGATACCGAAGTACCCGAGGGAACCACTGAGGAAGGAGTGGAGGAGGTTTGTAGATTCCGTGGAGAGGGGTGGATACATTGTCCTAGACGACGAAGGGACTGTGGAGGATGACGAGGGCTCGAGAAGTGGGTCGGGAGGATCAGCTAGAACCATATTGCTGCACTTAGTGGCGCCGAACGGAGATATCTTTCTATTCAACCTAGGGACCTACGGGAAGAGGAGCGAAACCGGTTGCTGAGCGCGGTGCAGGAGCTAGTGAGGTTGAAGACTATGGTCAAGGTGGGATTGGCAATACGCGGCGATGCGGACAGAATTATTGGACTGGGCACCCCGAATCTTCTGGACATGCAGGTAGTCTACATGGCTATGTTGAAACCAGACGGATTGGGATTGGTGGACAACATGGGACATTACAGAGCCATGGTGATGGGCCAACTGATGGGACTCGTCTGCCACAAGCCAATGGACTGGAACAAGTTCCGGGAGGAATACAGAGCGGAACTTGCAAACTCATTCAAGTGGGGAGCGAGACCGGGGAAGGAGGAACTATATCACTTCTGGAAGGGAGTGATAAAGATTTATCAGAAGAGATATATCCTACAGGAGGACTGGATAATAATAGGTTTACTAAACCTATTCATCACGGTGATTATCGGCAGGGAGCCGACGGCGTTTCTACTATCGGGATCACCTCTGAGCCACAGGAGAGCCTTTAAGGTGGCCCTAGAAGGTCTTGTAGACCACCCGGGGCTGAAGGGCGACAATGCCCAACACCTGGTGGACAGAGAGGTAGACACACTGTACAAGGGATGGGAGAAACAGGAGGCAGATAGGATTAAGGAGAGGAGACTAGAGGAAGTTGCCAGGAGAGAGAGAAGGGAGGCAGCAGGCAGAGAGGCAGATATAAAGGGAAGGGAGTACAAGTTCGAAGCCCAAGACTTGGACGAGTTGAGGTGAGGATCGGAGACCTCGGGCGAGTTTCGACTGGGGGACGAACTGGGTTGGATGGAAGAGACACCGATATAGTCTACATCGGGGCTGCAAGGAATGCCGATGTCTATGGGGTCTGAGGACGACTTCGGAAGGAAGAGACCGAGGGAGGTAGAAGGGTGGAAGGCCATGGGCGAATACCAGGCTGGAAAGGGACACAGTGTAAGCGGATTCAATTCCGCCTCATTACCCACCAGAAAATGGGATAGTGGCATTTTCAGCAATATGTTGGAGATACGAGATTATAAATATTAATCTCGTATCACAACCAACATTTGGGGGGGGGGGGGGCAACACAAGCCCCGAAGCCACACACAAAGGAAGGTTAGAGGTCAAACCACCTCGGAGGGGACACAGCTAGTAGAGGCTAGCTGCAGAGGGGACACACTCCCAGAGAGTGCAAGGGTGACAAGTAGTCAGTCAGTTTAGTGCAGACTGGTAACAATTGTTCACCGACACCGTTCGTTCGACATCGGCTGTCATCATATACTATTACCGGTACCAACATTAATATACTATTATCTCAGTTACCATATTAATTGTGGTATTACAACGTCAAAGAAACAACATCAAACTCTGAACGCTTTTCTCCAACTGCCTCGGCCAAACCTATCAGTACCATCTTAAAGCCCACGGTGATGCGTATAACAATCAACCCGGTCAGGATCTCTGATCCCGTCACAGTGAACAATTAACCAACTGCCATCGAACTGTGACTGCTAAGAGAAAGTAAAGAGATGAGCGATAGAGAGCCCCGAGATCCAGAGGGAGAGAGGACGCCGCCGCGGACCCTGGACGATACGAACCAAACGATCCGTGAGGCCGCGACGCGACGGTATCGACCTGCGACGCCGGATTCGCCGACAAGGGACAATATGGTAGCCCAAGCGGAGGGCGGCCGTCAACCATGAGGGAAGGACGAGTCGACGCATGACGGCGGTCGGAGTACCGTAGTCGCCAGCCAGCCACAGGCCAAGGGCGACGGACAGCCCACCGGAATGGCTATGGTGGGGCCGCCGGTACGACGCTGAACCAGGAGAGGTGGAGGAGTCGGCGAAGAGGACGTCGGGACGAGCGATCGGCTACGACGGGCCTACAACTCCACGAAGAAACTACTGAAGGAGGCCAGAGAGGGAGGAAAGGTAGACCAGCCTAAGTTACACCAAAGGCTAGGTGAGTCTAACAAACATTTCCGGTATTTAGTCCACTTTGGACAGGGAGAACTGGCGAGTGAGAGAGCGAGGAGGGTTGCCACCGAACTGTGGTGATCCAGGGATATGGAGCCTGAAGTAGTGTACGTAGGGCCGTATTTAGTGGATGCTAGGGGAATTAAGTTAGTGGGTTGGGCGGATCCGCACGAGGGCGAACCCGAGGTTAACCCCGAGGATTCGGTCTCGTTGGTTAGCGAGAACCCCAGAAAGCGGGGGAAAGTTAGTAGGACAGAGAGGCGACGGGAGTCCGTCGCGACCGATAAGTCCGCTACATCCTCCGCGAAAGCAAGAAGGGTGTTAGAGATAGATCTGGCATGTCAACTGGACATGGTGGCGCTAGACCAGAAAGAATTAGAGAGGCAGTTGGACGAGGGAACTGCGTTGTTAGAGAAAGAGAGAGAGTTGGCAAGGGAATGTAGAGAGAGGGCTGAAAGGGTGGCGAAGAACTGTAGAGAGCAAGAAGAGAGAGAGACAGAGGAACGTAAAGAGCGAGAGGCGAGAGTAGAGAACGAGCGTAAAGAGCGAGAGAGGAGAGTAGAGAATGAGCATAAAGAGCGAGAGTAGAGAGCGAGCGTAGAGAGCGGGTGGCGAGAGAAACAGAGTTAGCGAACCACAGTTTGCGAGTGGACAGAGAGAGAGAGAGAGCGGGAAAGCGCATGCGGGATGATATGCATGCCCTGTTAAGGGGGCTTATGCAATATCAGGCTAAGCAAAAGCGCCGACTAGAACTGGCGCAGTTGGGATTATCAGAGAGTGAGGCCAGTTCGGGTAGTATTTACAAGGAGCCCGAAGTAATGGAAACGTTCGTTAATACCCCACTTACATGCACCGGACGACAGAACCAGGACTGGTGTAACCGTACGGGCCGGGGGGTAATAATAATACGTTAGAAGGCATTAATATTAATAGTACCGTAGTGGATAACCCTAATCAAACTTTCATTGCAGGAAATAATCTTTTACCAGGTAGTAATAATCCTAATTTAAATATACAAAATAGTAATAATTCTAATTCAAATATACAAAATAATTCAAATAATTCTGATTTAAATATACGAAATAATCTAAATATAATTTAGATAATAATAATATTAACAACGGCACTATTAATACTAATGTAGGAGACATAGGTGGTCCGGCCAGCGAGAGCCTGCAAGGCCACGTAGTTAGTACGCAGGGAGTAGCGGGGGTGAGTCACCCTGACGGGAGCCTGCAAGGCCACGTAGTTAGGCAGGGAGTAGCAGGGGTGAGTCAACCCGACGGGAGCCTCCCAGGCCACGCAGTTGCACAGGGAGAGGCGGGGGTGAATAGACCCAGCCGCAGTAGAGACAATGCGTCGACTAGAGAGGGGCGTAGAAGCGAAGTAGGAGGTAGTGAAGTAAGAAGTGGCGAGTGGGGGGGGGGGGGGGCTACGGGCGTCCCACCACGGGAGATTAGTGGCGAGAGGGGGGGGGGCAGAGAATGTCCCACAAGAGGGGCATAGAAGCGAAGTAGGAGGTAGTGAAGTAATAAGTGGCGGGTGGGGGGGGGGGGGGCTACATGCGCCCCACCACGGGAGATTCGTGGCGAGAGGGGGGGGGGGGGCAGAGAATGTCCCACAGGCATCGGCGGATAATGCGAGGGGCGAGTTAGGTGAACCGCGGCACCCGATGATGGAGAATAGTAGGGGGGTTGCGAGTATCCCCAAGAGCATCCAACCGGGCAGAGAGAGAGATGTTGACGCCAAGAGCGGGCGAGCGAGAAGACGTCAGTCGGAAGAGAGAAGAAGAACAGTGGAGTTTAACCGGGAGGTCGAAGAGAGATCTCATGAGTGGGATTACTACACTGAAGAGAGAAGAAGTGGAGAGAAAAGAAGAAGCGTTGCTACAAGCAACCGGAGAGTGAGGACGGACAGCGAACCGTCGGTAGTAGAGATGGAGTTGGAGAGTCAGTGGGGTCGAACTCCGGGAGATTGCCGTCGCCCCGGAGAGACGCAGCCTGGTGAGATATACCGCACACCAGGAGAAGGGTACAGAACGTACCAATACGAGGAAGAGAACAGGAGAGGGGATCGAAGAGAAACTTCCCGACGGGATATAGCTGCCGATCGAGGAGTACAGTAGCCGCGGGGAGGACTTCTTGGAATATTCGAGAAAATTAAACTTCGGTCCGGAAGGAGACATGCAGACTGAGGACATACTGTAGGACTTACTGCACATACTATAGGCCATGCTGGAAGAGATAGTGTAGGCGATAGGGTAGGGCGGACAATGGGATTAGACCCGGAAGTCGCCGCGTATATACCGGTAGATAGGGAAGAAGTGAATAGGCCTATACCGGTACCTGCACACCAGTATGACTATAATATGCAGGGACATAACATATACCCAGGGGAGGGGGGAGGGGGTTATTGTCGAGAAATGTGTGGGCCCCAATATATTAACATCAATCCCAGTACCAAACATAACACCGGTGGGGGGGGGGGGGGGGGACAGGGTTACATTCCCCCATTACAATATCAACAATACACTCAACCGGGAATAAGAACATCGAACCCCCTGGACCAGATCAGGTCATGGGATATGGAGATATGGAGGGGGCCGTTACCCCCAATGATATATCCGACACAGAAAAGATCGACGGGCCCAACGGGCGGACCACACCCAACAGGAGAGTCTGTACAGCATCCCTCGAACCCATTGGAAGCACAGGCGATGGGAATTGCAACACTTATCGACGCGCTCAAGACCAGGATCGAGCTACCACCAGTTGAGCCATTTAAATTCGATGGAAGCAGACCGGAAGAATACCTGCAATTCCTACGCATGTACAGCAACGAAATATTAACTAAGAACCTGACGCAGGCGGAGTGCCTAAAATATTTACAGGTATACACAGGGGGCCCAGCGTACGACATCGTGAGGCAGTATCAGGGCATCGAGGGTGGCTTCACGACTGCATGGCAGGCCCTAGACAGGGAATACGGACACCCAGCCAAGACCATCCGGCAGACCTTGAGGGGAATAACATCGGGTGGCCTACAGGATAACCCTGTTAGCATAAAGACCTTCGCGAATAAGGTCGAGAAGGCGTTAATCGTGCTGAAGACGCAAGACGCGCCATACGAACTCAACGCATCTAATAACATCACCACGATAGCGCAGGCACTGCCAATCTGGCTATGCAACAAATGGAGGAAGATCGCCTTCTCCACCAGGGAGAAGAAAGGTGCGGAACCGGGCCTAGAGGAAATGTCGAACTTCCTCAATTACGAAGCGGAGTTGATTACAGACCCAGTCTACAGCAAGGATAGTTTGGGGAAGGCACCGAAAGCAGAATACAACAGGCCTAAACCCTAACATAATCCGGCAGATCCATTCCCGAGAGTGAGACAGTCGCTACCACACGCGGCCACACAGGGGACTGCTAGTCCACAGTTAGTTGGGAGTAGGGCCACACCGTGGCAGGGACAGAAACAAAATAACACCACGAACAAACATAATCCCAACATACCCAGTAGGCCAAGTCCAAATAACCAAAACACCAAACCGGTAGATATGAATCTACACGCAATACGTGAAGGGCTATACAGGGAGCGCTACAATCCAGGATACGAATGTCAATTGCATAAGGATGGAACCCAAAAGACCATGAGTTGTAAGCATTGGCAAGCGTTGCCTAAACAAGATCGGGTAGCCTACGCGGATACAAACGGACTATGTCATCGATGCATGGTAGAAGGACACAGATTCGAAGAGTGTAGAGAAACACTAATAGGAGACGATGAGACTGGAGGCCAAACTATGGCTACGAGCACGACGGGAGCAAGGAGAAAGAGGAAAGTACTACTCGGGGTAGTACCAGTGAGGATAACTGGAAAGGGCAGCCGATGAGTCACGACACTGATGCTGGTCGACAGCGGAGCAGCCTTCACGCTGGTGGAGAATTGGGTGGCCGATGAGATATGGTTACAGACGAGGCCAAGTAGGATGGCGGTAACTACTATCTTGAGTAAGGATGAGGTCCTGGAGATGAGGACGGGACGGTGCGAGATATCAGCAATAGCACTGGGATGTGACTATGGGGCGACCATCGACCCCATTCAGATAATAGAATCGATCAATATAAGTGTCAGGCGACCAACTAAGATCGAGGTCGAGCAATACCGGTTCCTGGATGATATCGATTTCTCAATACCGAAAGTGGACGTCTCGAAGGTATCCATCATAGTCGGAATGGATTGTCCGACAGCCCATGAGAGAGTAAGGACCATATAAGGAGAGAATGGACACTTAGCGGCCCAATTAAAACCAAGATTCCATTCAGCGTGTCGGAGACATCGGGGTGCATGCAATCAGGCACTGTTAAGGACGTAGAGGAGAAACCAGAGACGGGCGATGGGGAGGTCCCATGTGTGAAGCGGCCCGGGAAGGATACCAGGAGTTGGGTATGGATCTGGAACCACGCATAGTGAAGCGTGGTGAAAGGATAGAGGATAGTTCCAGAGAAATACCATCAGTAAATAAGTTAGGAGGGGAAGCAACAGCAAGAGAGTGGGTGGAGGAGAATGGATTCGACGCGGAAGACTTGGAGACGATGGGATGGAACAAGGATGTTCCCGGCAAGTATCGGTATGAGGATGGAGAAGAGTGGACGGCGAGATGTCCGGAGAAGTGTCCGGAGGAGACACCGGTCCAGTTGAGAGGCATACCGAAGAGGGGAAGGTCAAATAAGAAGACAGGGTGGAAAGGGATAGGATTAGTATTATCCATTCTGTTCTATCTATTCTTTCGATTTCTTTTCATTCTACCGCCAGGCGACGACAAGATGAAGGATGGCATTTTGCTGCCAGGGGACCATGAGGAAATCAAGAAGGCGACTGAAAGATCCGGTGGTGGAGGAGGGAGAATCAATTCCTAGAGAGTTGGAATAAGAGGACCTACAGGGGGGCAGTGGGAGAGTGCCTGCTGGAAGAATCAATGGAAGATCGAGGAATCCCTTAGAGTTTAGTCGTCCAATATGTTGGACTGAGGGGGGTGGGAATGAGGGCGAGACACCCTTCCCACACATAAATAATAAATAAATAAAAAATAATAAAATAATAAGAAGCGAGATAGTAGAAAGTTAGAAAGTAATAGTAGTAGATAGTTAGATAGTAAGAAGTAGTAGTTAGAAAGTTAGTAGAAGTTAGTAAGAAGTTAGAAACTTAGTAGAAGTTAGTAAGAAGTAGTAGTTAGAAAATTAGTAGAAGTTAGTAAGAAGTTAGAAAGTTAGTAGAAGTTAGTAAGAGTAAGGGGAGAGTTAGAAGTAGGCAGGTATAGGGAGTGTGGTATATAAACATACCATGGGGAGTAGGAGGGTATATAGTACCATTAGAGTTAGAAGTAGGCAGAAGATAGGGAGTGTGATCTCTGGAAATGGATTGTTTTCGGCTGGAACCCAGTTCAAGAAGCGAACTGGAAAGCTATGGACTCATAGTGGACCCAGTGGTCACAAGTCCCAGATAGACCATATCCTGTTTCGTTGGAAATACAGGAGCTCTATACAAGACTGTAATGCATTTACACTACGACCCTTCTCCAGTGATTGTTGGGTTTTGAAGAAACAACAACAATAAGAAAAGCATGAGGAATGACAGCAAGTACTGTATATTATAATATATTGTTTAGTTACTCTAATTCTCTAGATAGATATAATTATCTTTCATGACAAAAATGTATATGGTATATATCTCATGATGTGCAATATGGTTACACATAGAAAGGGTCAAACATACCTACTGTAGAAGTGCAAACAATATGTAAATATAATATAATTAATCATGGAGTTAATTAATTACGGTAGTAGTGTTGAGGTTATACACATCATTTAACAGCACATAATATTAAATCAATTATACCTTATATTAACGTTACATAACTCCCCCTTTTAAATAGGCGGAGCCTTAATTAAATTTAAATAAATCAAATTATAAACTAAACAAATAATCATGTCCTTTTCTACTCTAAAATTTCATAATATTACTAACAATAGTGATATTTAATACCAAATATATATTACATTACAGAGCGATTCATGGTAACGCAAGGTAAAGATAAGTACTAATCCTACAGCATAATTTAAATTTGTGAATACATTATTTTAATTTAAATGTTACACGTTTACGGACTTTAACGTAATTTATTTGAGTGTCGTTAGCGTGAATCACTGGTTTAATTCTATCCAATGATATCACTTCGTTCTGGCAATGACGTAGGATAGTAACAGTTTTCTCATTCAAATCGATTATAGGAAAGGGGCCAGTGTAACAAGGAGCTAATGAACTTCTCTTAATCGGATCTTTAACCCAAACATGTGTTGTCAATTTCAAAAATTCCGGAACATGCGATTTAATGCTATGGCGACGTATCGGCGCTTTAAAGGAATCAACTTTATTGAATAGTTTAGATTCATAAGCTGGAATATCTTCTGTCTTATTTGTAGAATCGAAAAATTGTCCAGGAAGACGTAACTCGGTTCCATATAATAATTGTGCCGGAGAGTATCCGTGAACACCTGCAGCTGATCGAAGACCAAGTAATACCAAGGGTAACTCGTGGTACCAATTATAATTTCGACATTTAGCACGAAGTGACGCCTTTAGTTGCCTGTGGAATCTTTCCACTAAACCATTGCATGAGGGGTGATACGCTGTGGTTCGCTTACGTTCAATACCCAATTTATTAGTTAATGCAGAAAATAAATGGGATTCAAATTGAGATCCTCTATCTGTAATTATTCTACTAGGAACTCCAAATCGACTTATCCATGAATGAAGAAAAGCGTCAGCTATAGTTTCAGTACAAATATTTTTAACGGGAACAACTTCACACCATCTTGTAAAGCGATCAACTGCAGTAAACAAATATTTAAAACCACATGATAATGTTTAATGTTTAATGTTTAATAATGAGGCGGAGGAAGCAGAAGCTTATTGCACCTGTGCAGACATAATATAAAACTACTGTCAAAATATTTAAACTGAAACAAACTAAGTACCTTACCTACTACTACCTAGCACTAATTAATGTTGATAAGAGGGTATGTAAACGAAAGTATGTAGCATAAAATCATACTTAAAAAAAAAATATGTGAAAAGTAATGTAAATTATGGCTGTGGAGCGTAGGGCTTAAAAATATCTTAAATTACACAAAGTCGAACGTGAAATAAAATTATGGTTTACACAAAAAGGACGAACAAATTTATATATTTAAAAACTTGATTTAATTATAGGTTGCATTTTTAAAACTTATATTTAATTATTTGGTTAAAATTAAAAGAAAGTTAAAAATTAAATTAAGAAAGAACAGTAAAGCCGCGAGTAAAAACTATTAAATGTACATAGTTAAAAACGTCGATTATATAGGATCAAAGTAGATAAATGCAGTTTGTCAATTAGTTATTGAGATATTAAATATTAACGGGGTCTAATGTGTGTGTATAATTAAATGGTGATAAAAAAGTTTTAATAGAGGTAAGAAAAAGTTAGTTAAAAAGTTAAAAAGTGGTAATCTAAAGTTTTAATTAAGGTTAGAAAAAGTTTAAAAGTCAAAAAGTGGTGATAAAAGTTTTAATTAAGGTGAGAAATATATTAAAAGTTAGTAAGCAAAAAGAGTAAAAAGTTAAGAGTTACTATGGAAGATATTTTACTTTTACATGGACCACCATGATGGGGTAAATTTAAGCGGGAAATCTTTAAAGTGGGAGTTCAAACGGGTTTTAAAAGAGTTAAGGTTGGGGGCGGTTACAACGGCATTGGATAGCGAGTTCCAGGGATCGATGACTCGGAAGTGGAATGTCGTGTTTCTCTGCAGCAGCCGAGCACGGGGTTTCTGGAGCTTGAATGAGTGGCCGCGTAGACCAGTCGTGGAAAGTTCGAACATGCTGCAGTCAGCGTTGTCGATACCCGCAAGGTAACGGTACACCTGGATCAGGTCGGCGCGATAACGGCGATACTCAAGGGTCGGGAGACCTAGTCGCTTTAATCTTTCCGGATAGGCTAAGTTACGGAGATTAGGAAATAGTCTGGTCACCCGACATTGGACAGATTCCAAAAGTCGTATTTCATTTACACGGTGTGGCGACCATACTGGGGATGCATATTCTAGAATTGGTCTCACGAGGGCTTTGAATAAGTTGACTAGCGTGACACTGTCCAGATGTTTAAAGGTTCGAGCAATAAGGCCAGTTATTCCATTGGCTTTCTTTGCGATGGTGGCAATGTGTTTCCCGAATGTGAGGGTGTTTTGGAAGGTCACCCCCAAGTCTTTCTCCCACCCTGACACAGATAGCACTGATTCGCCGAGATGGTAAGGGAACTCGGGGTTATTATGGCCAATATGCATTACTTTGCATTTTTTAATGTTGAAACAAAGTTGCCAAGCTACACTCCACGAGTATAATATATCTAGGTCAGATTTGTAGTGGGCCGATCTGTAGTGTGGGATGGGGGTTGAACATGACACTGTCTTTAATATCGTCGGCAAATAGGTATAAAAGAAATTTTATAAGAGACGGTATATCATTTACGAAGCCAAGGAAGAAAATAACTGAAGCAACTGCCCCTTGGGGTACTCCACTGACCACAGGTAACCAATCAGATTGTTCGCCTTCAACAACAACGCGTTGGTATCTATCACATAAAAAGTTTTCAATCCATCCTAACAAGTTTCCACTTATCCCTATTGATTTGAGTTTAAGGAGTAGACGTTTGTGAGGAACAGCGTCGAGTGCCTTGGAGAAATCCAGGTAAACTACATCAATACATTGCCGATTATCGATGGCCAGTGACCAGTTATAGAGGACATCAAGGAGTTGGAGTGTACAGGAACGGCCCTTCTGAAATCCAAACTGTTGTTTAGATATTATCATATTCTCTATACAGTGAGCCCACATGGTATCAACAATAATCCTTTCCATTAGTTTGGATACTACCGATGTTAAACTGATCCTTCTGTAGTTGTCGGGATCAGTTTTCTTGCCCCGTTTAAATATAGGAGATATGTTTGCCAACTTCCATTGTGAAGGAACGGTAGATGTGTCCATTGATTGTTGAAATATGTTTGATAATGGTTGAGCAAGGTTAGAAGATAGTTCCTTAAGCATGATTGGGTAAATGCCATCGGGTCCAGGAGCACTCGTTGACTTTAATTTATCTATGGCCTCTGAGACAATGGTTGGATTAAAAACAACAGTGTTTAGTTCAGTTTTATATGTCGGTGTATATTGTACTGTAGGGATATCATGGCTTTCTATTGTCGACATAGAATGGTAATGATTATTAAAGACTGTAGCTTTACCTTTGTTGTCAGTAACCAGTTCTCCATTTGGGTCAATCAGATCAAATACAGCAGGTTTTATTACTCGCTTTGCGTGAATATATTTCCAAAATTCTTTAGGATTCGTCATGGCATTCGAGGCTGTTGTTTTTTCATACTCAAATTGTGCTAGACGAACGGATATACAGCATCTGTTTCTAGACCGTTTGTAGTTTTCGTAGTTGGTGGTTGTTTGGCTATGTTTGTAGGTGTCCCATAACTTCCTCTTTTCCTTAATCTGACGTCTAATCCCAGAATTAATCCACTTTGGTTGTTTGTATTGTTTTTTCTTATGGGTTGACTGAGGTATGTGTTTGTTACACGAGTCAAGTAGCTTGCTGTAGAGAGTATTCCAAGCTGATTGAGCGTCAGACTCATCTTGAATTGTGGATAAGTTTTCAGCTGTTAGATCGGCCGAAATAGCCGGGAAGTTTGCTTTGGAGAAAATTGGGTGGGATTTCTTTATTATTTCAGGTTCGAATGAACTCAGTCTTATTACGAACTCCAATACAATATGGTCGCTGGCACCCAATGCTGGATGATAGTATGGTGGGTCAACAGAGTTATCGTCCTTAGTTAATATTAGGTCCAAGATCCGTGGCATTTGTCCATGTCGATAACGTGTAGGTTTGTCCACCAATTGAGTTAGAAAGTTGTCCTGTATGCAAGATAGAATAATTTTTTCACCAGGGTGAGCCGATGATAACAATCCCCATTCGGTGTCAGGCATGTTGAAGTCCCCAATTATAACCAATTCGTTTTTTTTATTTGCTGTACACAATTTATTTAAAAAGTTTCTTAAACTGTCAAATTTGTCGTAACTTGGGCTGCGGTATATACAACATAAAATTAGTGGCACCGGTGACCCTTTGATTGTAATACATACTGACTCCAGACCATTTCTTTCTTCACTTTCATTGTTTGTTGATAATAGAGTTGGAGTGTATTCGTTACATGATACTGTCTGTTTTACATAGATTATGATACCATCTCGAACAAGATGTGTCATTTAAGTTCGAGTATAATTTTTCATAGTTCCCGAGTTTATAACATGCGTCGTCAATATCTAAAGTAGAGAACTTGGGGAGCACCTCGGTCACAGCAATTATGTCGGGTAACATGAATGCAGTAGCAGACTCTAATTCGCTCCAGACCATTCCGGTGGTCATTCCGGTTCCATTTGGGTGGTTGATTGACTGTGACTCATCCTGAGATCAATTTCGTCGGCACTTCTTTCACGATGTGTTGCGGTATCAGCCGTAATTTATCAATGTTGGTCGCGAAATATACGTATATCAGTTTATTGTAGTAGTGAACTCAAAATATATCATAAAATATATATAAAATTCATATATAAAATTTGGTATCAGTAATTCAGTAATTGTTAGTTGTAGCGGTAAGTTGTAGTTAATTTGTTTAAGGTAACCCCATGATATTCTAAATTTCAATATAGGCCTAATTTAAATTCAATATAATTCATAAAGGTAATGGACCGACAATATCAATATGCACAGCATCCAATCTGGATTCAGTAGGTATTGTGCCAACTGGGGTTTTGGTGTGGAGTGTTATTTTTGATTTTTGACAATCAAAACATTCCATCGCCCATGAATTAACCTGTTTATTCATTCCAGGCCAAGTATAGCGAGCTGATATTAAACGAAGAGATTCCTTGGGACCAGCATGAGCTAGTGAATGAAATTTGTAAAAAATTGGTCGACGCAATTTTGTAGGAACATAGGGTCTCAAAGTCGACTTAGAATTATCATAATATACAAATTTCCCATTAGCTACTTCAATTGTTTTTAGTGTTAGTTTTGTTGAACAGAAAAATTTTTGCAAGGAGTCATCGCATAATTGGACCTCAGCCAATTCAATTATATTGTCGAACGAGATTACTGAAATTGGGCGTGATAATGCATCTGCTACCAAATTATCTGCTCCAGCTACGTATTTAATATCGCAATGAAATTCCGAAATATACGATAGCCAACGGGCTTGTTGTGGAGATGGATTTTTCATCTCCAAGCAACAAATTAGAGGCTTGTGATCAGTAAAAATTGTCAGGTTTTGCCCAAGTAACCATTCGTGATGTTTAAGGGCAGAGTATATAGCAAGTAACTCCCGATCAAAAGTAGATTTGCGGCTCTCATTAGGTGTGAGTTTTTTTTGAATAGAATGCTAGCGGTTCCAGATTCCCATCAACTTGCTGATGAACAACACCTCCAATGGCTACACTTGACGCATCAGTTGTGATTGAAATTTTTGCGTTTTCTTTTGGAAATGCCAAAATTACTGCGTTTGACAGTGCTTCCTTCAGTTTGGCGAAGGCTATTTTTCCTTCAGCTGATAATTGAAAATTGCCAGTCTTTCCCATTTTCCGAGTTAAATCTGTCAAAGGGGACGCAATGTCCGAAAACCTGGGTACAAACCGATGATAAAATCCGCAAATACCAAGGAATCTACGAAGTGCAGTGCAAGTTTCCGGTTCTGGGAAATTTTTAATAGCTTCAATTTTTGAAGGGTTTGGACGAACACCTTGTTTTGAAACATAATACCCGAGGAATAAAACCTCGCTTTTAAAAAAAACACATTTTGAAAGTTTCGCCTTTAAACCATTTCTCTCCAGACGTTCTAGAACACATTTTATATCATTGTAATGTTGCTCGGGGTTTGGACTTCCTATTAAAATGTCATCAACATACCCAACGGCACATTTTAAGCCAAATAATATGCTGTCTATCAATCTTTGAAATGTTTGGGAAGCATTCCGAAGTCCAAATGGCATAGATTTAAACGAAAACATACCAAAAGGAGTTGTAATTGAGGTTTTGGGTATATCTTCCTCTGCTAAGGGAATTTGATGGTACGCCTTAGTTAAATCTATTTTCGTAAAAATCGTACAGCCTCGAAATTTATCCGTGATGTCGGCAATGTTTGGCATCGGATAATTGTCCGGGACTGTTTGTTTATTCAGTTGCCTGTAATCGCCACACGGTCGAATTGAGCCATCTGGTTTTAGTACAGTATGTAAAGGTGATGACCATGGCGATTCCCGGCGCTCGACTATTCCTAGCTTAGAAAGAAGATCCAATTCATCTGAGGCAGCTTTCAACCGATCACCAAATAAACGTCTGGGCTTAGCGTAACATGGAGGCCCGTTAGTTACTATATGGTGCCTGGTGGAATGTTTAACAGGATCACGAGCTGATAGGTCAGTAAATACAGACTTATACTGATTCAGCAAGCCTTGAATTTTTCTATCCGCACAGTAAGAATTATTTGATACAGCACTTATTCTACTAACAAAATATTCATTACGTATGGTGGTATTTCCTACAGCACCAATATTACTAGCAATTCCTAGTACACTAATAAAGCACATAATAATCCCAAACCACAAAAACAATCTATAAAATAGCATCTTGTTTAATGAAAAAATCGCCGGGCAACTAATGACCGAAAGGAAAACAAGAATAAAATATTTCCAATAACCGCTATCACTTTTACGTTCATTACTATTATTAATTACTTTCGAACATTTAATCTCAATGTTATTGGTGTTAGCTGCGCTACTATTTCCAGTACCCAGAACTTGTTTGTGTAAATAAATTTCTCCAGCTTTGCAATCAATATTGATATCATGGAAACGTAGAAAATCCAATCCTAATATTGGTTGGCTCACCTCCGCCACCAAAAACTTCCAGGTGAATGTTTTGTTACTGAGGCAAGGGATCGAAAATTTTAATTGACCAACACCATAATTCTTAATGCTAGATGAATTAGCAGCTGTTAATCTAGTTTCACATTTGTCAGAAAAATTGTCTAAAAGATGACTAAAACTTGGAGGCAAAATAGAAAATTCACTGCCTGAATCAACTAGAAAATTACCAACAGGGTTTGCCGTAATATAAACATAATTTACATTACCACTACTAGTATTACTATTACCACTAACGTTGTGTCCGTTGTAAGACCCACCAGTTCCTCTAGGCGAATCTCGATTCTCCACACCATAACGAAAATGGTAGAAACACCATGGACCGTTTTGATTGTAGTCTCGGCCGCATGATTGACTACGCTGGTTGGCAGGGGTGCGATCGTTATATCTGCCAGCAGTGGATCCAGATAAGCGATTTCTGGAGGTGGACCGAGATCTTGAGTAGTGCTGTGGTACCGAAATGTTGTGCAAATGATAGCTGATTTCAGCCACCTGATCTGATAGGAGTTTTTGGGATTCCATTAGCATTTGCTGTGATTGCTGCAGTGAGTTTAGATCGGAAACGTGAGCTATTGGTGCGGAGATTGGGGGGTTTTGTTGTTCTATCATCTTGTCTGCGACCTCAGCAAGACGGTCTAAGTTCAGATCCGAGAGTGTACTGAGTACTATTCGTATTGTCGGTGGCATAATCTCGATGAATCGCAGACGGATTATTTGTTCATTCCATCCACCTGGAATCAAGCGTTGCATCTGCCTTATAACGGCAGAAGGTTTGCGGTCGCCGAGTTCCTGCGCATCGAGAAGTTTTTTTAACCGTCGTTCATCGCTGTCAGCGAGATGGGAAATAATGTCGCGTCTTATATTGTCGAATTCGTCATCGACGTTTAATCCAGCATCGAGAATGATTTCGGTAGGTAATGCAGCGAGCAGGTTAGCCTTCTTAGAATGTTCTAATTGACCATGGAGAACGGCCTCCACTTGCTGGAACCACGTTCGAGCATCCTTAGGATAGAATTCCGGCAACCGAGTTTTTTGTACTGTAGTTAGAAGTTGAGATTTATTGGTACTGTCAATCTGATTACAATGGATTGAAATGATAGCTTTTACAGCTGAAGGATTCTCCGTTCTTAATTCGTCGATTATATCCGCTTTCTTAGTGGGAGCTACAAAAGTAGGGTCGTGCTCCCGAAGTTGGTGAAGTGTTTGCAGTAATTCAGCTTTCCGGAATTTGTCGAAACTTGACATGTTGTATTCGCCGAAACAGAGATTTGTGGTGATTAAATTTGTGATTGTATGATTTGTTTTTAAATAAAAGTTTGTCCGAATTGAATAAGGAAACGAGATGATTTGTCCACTTGCTCCCGCAGATCTCGTCCGGGTCACCAATGTTGGGTTTTGAAGAAACAACAACAATAAGAAAAGCATGAGGAATGACAGCAAGTACTGTATATTATAATATATTGTTTAGTTACTCTAATTCTCTAGATAGATATAATTATCTTTCATGACAAAAATGTATATGGTATATATCTCATGATGTGCAATATGGTTACACATAGAAAGGGTCAAACATACCTACTGTAGAAGTGCAAACAATATGTAAATATAATATAATTAATCATGGAGTTAATTAATTACGGTAGTAATGTTGAGGTTATACACATCATTTAACAGCACATAATATTAAATCAATTATACCTTATATTAACGTTACAGTGATCACCACCTTATTGTGGCCAAGGTAAGACTTAGTCTGCATGCTAGCAGAACAACGAAATCTGCCTTGCCGCAGCATGACTGGTCCTCTCTGTTGCAACAGCCAACTGTGAGATCCAGCTTCACACTACAGCTGAACAACAGGTATGAGGCTCTTGCCTCTGAGGCGGCAGATCACTGTGAGGGCTATACTGCCTTCACAGAGGCAGTTAAGTTAGCAGCTGCAGAAACAGTTCCTGTATACCCTCGAAACAGGAAATGGGCCCCCTGGACTGACAACAAAATTCAGAAGTGCAGAAAGAGTCCCGACTCAAACAGACTACAGCGGCCAAGAATGCAGTTAAGGCTGCATCTAGGTCCCTGAACAGGCAGTACTCTGTTAATTTACAGGAGCTAATAAACCAACAGGTTGATGCCATCAATGATGCTGACGACAGCAAGCAATCATCCCAGGCATGGAGATCGATCAACGTGCTTGCTGGTCGAAAAAGCCAACCAACCACCAAGGTTAAGGCTGAATCACCAGCCGATCGCCTCAATGGTTGGAAGGCCCTCTTTGAAAAGCTCCTCAATAATGACAGGTTATTGCCTGATAACTTTATAGAAGTAAAAGTGTCTGAGTCTGTACTCCCAGATATTCCCATTGGTGATATCTCCTTTGCAGAAATGAAGGCTGCTGCAAAGAGCATTAAGACCAATCGTGCCAGTGGAGTAGATGGTGTAGATGGTGAGGTCTTTAAAATACCTGAATGTTTAAAGCTCATCTATCCCATCATAGTAGACATGTACCGTACAACAAGAGTCCCATAAGAAATGAAAACAAATAAGTTGGTGCCAGTTCCCAAGAAGGGCAACCTAACACTCTATGGTTCTTTTCGGGGAATCTCATTGATCTCGATTGCTGCAAAGCTATACAATAGAATTCTATTAAATCGCACCAGGGATCCCATTG
This sequence comes from Nemertoderma westbladi, assembly GCA_032718475.1. Taxonomy (NCBI): domain Eukaryota; kingdom Metazoa; phylum Xenacoelomorpha; order Nemertodermatida; family Nemertodermatidae; genus Nemertoderma; species Nemertoderma westbladi. The sequence goes on along the minus strand of JAUCBJ010008450.1, from coordinate 15,300 downwards.
AGAGACTGCTCCGTGGAAATCAGAATGGGTTCTGTAAAGGTCGTGGGACCATGGAGCCCATTTTGGCACTTAGAAGGATAATTGAAGAGTTATCAAAAAAGAAAGACAGGCATCTGGCTGTTATCTTTGTTGACTTCTTCAAGGCCTTTGATTCAGTCTCTCGCTCACGTATGTTCAGCATACTTTCATTATATGGGATTCCCGATGAAATTATTGCAGCAATCAGATCAGTATATGATGGTTCGACAACATTTGTGTCTTCTGTTGACGGTGACACAGAACCATTTGAAGTGTTATGGGGCGTCCTCCAGGGAGACACACTTGCACCATTCTTGTTCATAATTGTTGTTGACTATGTTCTAGGCATGTCCTTAGATCATCATAATGGTGATGGGGTAATGATAACTCCACCTACTGGCTCCAGAAGTCGAGGAAATCCTGCCAAGTAACTAACTGATCTAGACTTTGCTGATGACTTAGAAGTACTCTCAGAATCACTAGAGGGAGCCCAACGGCTCCTCAGCTCATTAGAACATGCTGCTTCTAGTGTTGGTCTTTTTATTAACTCCAGAAAGACCAAAATTTTGACAGTTAACTTTGAAAGTCCTCAGCAAGTCTCTGATCGGATGAGCATAAGCTCAAAAGAAAAAGATGGTATGCTTGAGCATGTGGACGACTTACCTGGGATCATGGATCCGGAAGTCAGGTGAGGACCTTCGAATACGTAAGGGAAAGGCATGGGCAGCCTTGAATAGGCTTTCCAGGATTTGGAAGTCACCGATAATTAATCGGAAACTTAAGGTCCGGTTATTTAGAGCAGCAGTAGTTCCAGTATTCCTCTATGGGAGTCCATGCTGGGCTCTAACTGCTGAGGACACCAAATCTCTGGACGGCACATTCACAAGAATGCTACGCCGGATCCATTGTGTCAAGTTCAATGCACACATCTCCAACCAGACACTATATAACATTGGAGGTGTCTCATTGGTTCCCCCAAGCTTGACACTAGAACAAAATCGCCTCCACTTTGCAGGACATTGCTTTCGCCGTGAGGACCAGCCAGTGCATAATCTTGTACTTTGGCAGCCTCATGGAGTCAATAAGCATGGTGGACAGCCCATGACTTTCTTGAGATGCATCTTAAAGGACACTGGCCTTGAAGATGTGGATGATCTAGCAAATGTCCTGGGTGATAGGGAGTTGTGGCGGTGCAATTTTGTCGATAAGCCGGCACAGCATACTTAAAAATGCAGCTGCAATGCAGCATGCCGATCCTAGTAGTAGTAGTAGTAGGGAGTGTGGTATATTGACATACCACGAGTAGTAGCAGGGTACATAGTACCGGAGTAGCAGGGTACATAGTACTGAGAGAGTTAGAGGTTGTGGGCACCGAAAGCACCACGTAGAAAGAGAGGGAGTGTATGGTATGTAGACATCTCATGAGAAGTAGTAGCAGAGGGGTTGTGGGCACCGAAAGCGCCACGTAGAAAGGGAGTAGAGGGGTTGTGGGCACCGAAAGCGCCACGTAGAAAGAGAGTAGAGGGGTTGTGGGCACCGAAAGCGCCACGTAGAAAGAGAGTAGAGGGTATGGTATGTAGGTATACCATAGAGGTAGTAGCAGAGGGGTTGTGGGCACCGAAAGATCCAAGTAGTGAGAGAGTGAAAGGTGTGGTATGTAGGTATTAGGTAGTAGCATTATGTAGGTAATAGCAGTATTAGGGTACATAGTACCATAGAAGTTAGAAGTTGTGGGCACTGAGAGCGCCACGTAGTAAGAAAGTAAAGACTATGTAGGCATAGTATAGTAGTAGTAGGGTACAGGGTAAGAAGTAAGTAGCAAGGTAGATAGGATGATAGCACAGACAGGGGTAAGACTAGAAAAATTGGCACTTTGGGAGTGGTAGAGAACACAGGACATTGTGAAGCAGTGGGGATGGGCCAGCTCATGGGCCTTGTCTGCCACAAGCCGATGGACTGGGGCAAGTTCCGGGGGGAGCATGGACCGGGCACAGGACATTGTGGAGCAGTGGCGATGGGGCCAGCTCATGAGGCTTGTCTGCCACAAGCCGATGGACTGGGGTAAGTTCCGAGGGAAGTATGGAGAGGAGGTGTTGGCGCGAGAGGAGCATGAGAGGAGTACGAGGGAAGTATGGAGAGGAGGTGTTGGCGCGTAAGAAAGTGAGAGGAGTGCAATTCAAGTGTGGGGAGCGAGCAGTAAGAGAGAGAGTAAGGGACGATAGGGTCCATATGAGGGAGTTAGAGTGAGGTTTTTTGAAAAATTGTGTGAAGAGAGTACACAATTGTCTCAAACGGAGACGTCAGATACCTTGGTGCAACATAGCTAGCGATTGCACCAAGGAGGGGTAGCAATATCATACCCAGAGGGAGCGGCCTGGAAAGCCGACTCCGAGAAAAGAACTCCACCCCACACCCGATAGTAGATCGGGTTCCAGCAGAATTGAGCGCGCTTGAGGTTTATGCTATCTTCTCACCGGGAAGATAGCATGGGGGGAGTGTAAGCGGATCCAATTCCGCCTCATTACCCACCAGAAAATGGGATAGTGGCATTTTCAGCAATATGTTGGAGATACGAGATTAGTAATATTAATCTTGTATCACAACCAACATTTGGGCGGGGCAACACAAGCCCCAAAGCCACACACAAAGGAAGGTTAGAGGCAGAGAGTGCCAAGGTGACAAGTAGCATATTAGCCAATAGAGGGGAGGGAAGCACGTGATAGGGCACAGGAGAGCATCCATTAGGTAGCAGGCCAAAGTAGAGTATGAGGTGAAGCAATATTGGTATATCAATCATATATTACCTCCCGTTACCGGTTTGTTTGTCAGTTAGTTAGCTAGTCAGTTTAGTGCAGACTGGTAACAATTGTTCACCGTCATCGACATCGGCTGTCATCATATACTATTACCGGTACCAACATTCATATACTATTATCTCAGTTACCATATTAATTGTGCTATTACATATATTACAACGTCAAAGAAACAACATCAAACTCTGAACGCTTTTCTCCAACGGCCTCGGCCAAACCTATCAGTACCATCTTAAAGCCCATGGTGACGCGTATAACAATCAACCCAGTCGGGATCTCTGAACCCGTCACCACAGTGCATCAACCAGGATCCCGGGTTTGGATCCAATCAAGCATTTATAGCATTAATAATCAAGCATTTACCTAATAAAATGTACAGCCAAGCAAATCTGGCATTGGTAACCTATTTTAGATGTCTTGTAAGATTAATGCAGGATTAATTGATTGTACCCGACTTACAGTAGAAAACAAACGTCTATGTCTTACAAGGACCAACAATACATAGGATGCTGTCAAATAATGTTCAAAACTCAAAAGTATGTGTAATCAAATTTAACAACAAATGCACCTTTTATAAGCAATGGTGCATAAAGTACTTTTTTAAACTCTAAATTATGTTCCAGTAAATAATGCAAAAAAAGCTTGCAGTAATATCTACCGACAACAATAATACTGTAGTAAGTGGGTCAAACTCAATTTTCAATCGGTAAATATTTATGTACCTACTTCCAACCAACCTCGAGGACCAGTCGAAATTAATAAGAAAAAGGCACATTAAATGGACAAAACAAGTGAATCTTAACAATATTAATGCTTCTAACGTATTATTATTATTACCCCCCCCCCCCCCCCCGCCCCTACGGTTACACCAGTCTTGGGTCTGTCGTCTGGTGCCTGTAAGTGGGGTATTAACAAATGTCTCCATTACTTCTGGCTCCTCGTAAATACTACCCGAGCCAGCCTCACTCTCAGACAATCCCAATTGCGCCAGTTCTAGTCGGCGCTTCGGCTTGGCCTGATATTGCATAAGCCCCCTTAACCGGGCATACATATCATCCCGCATACGCTTTCCTGCTCTCTCTCTCTCTCTCTATCCTCTTGTAAACTCTGGTTCACTAACTCTGTTTCTCTCGCCACCCGCTCTATACGCTCGCTCTCTACTCTCGCCTCCCGCTCTTTATGTTCATTCGTTTCTCTCTCCACCCTCACTACCTCTCTCACTTCTCGCTCTTTACGCTCGTTCTCTACTCTCGTCTCTCGCTCTTTACGCTCATTCTCTACTCTCGTCTCTCGCTCTTTACGTTCCTCTGTCTCTCTCTCTTCTTGCTCTCTACAGTTCTTCGCCACCCTTTCGGCCCTCTCTCTACATTCCCTCGCCAATTCTATCTCTTTCTCTAACAATGCAGTTCCCTCATCCAACTGCCTCTCTAACTCTTTCTGGTCTAGCGCCACCACGTCTAGTTGACACGCGAGATCTATCTCTAACACCCTTCTTGCTTTCGCGGAGGATGTAGCGGACTTATCGGTCGCGACGGACTCCCATCGCCTCTCTGTCCTACTAACTTTCCCCCGCTTTCTGGGGTTCTCGCTAACCGACGAGACCGAATCCTCGGGGTTAACCTCGGGTTCGCCCTCATGCGGATCCGCCCAACCCACTAACTTAATTCCCCTGGCATCCACTAAGTATGGCCCTACGTACACTACTTCAGGCTCCATAACCCCGGATCGCCACAGTTCGAATAGTTCGGTGGCGACCCCCCTCGCTCTCTCACTCGCCAGTTCTCCCTGCCCAAAACGGACCAGATACCAAAAATGTTTGTTCGACTCACCTAGCTGTTGGTGTAACTTGGGCTGGTTTACCTTTCCTCCCTCTCTCGCCTCCTTTAATAGTTTCTTTGTGGCGTTGTAGGCCCGTCGTAGCCGATCGCTCGTTCCGACGTCCTCTTCGCCGACATCTTCTCCTCCTCTCCTCATTCGGCGTCGTACCGGCGGCCCCACCGTCGCCGTTCCGGTGGGCTGTCCATCGCCCTCGGCCTGTGGCTGGCTGGCAACTTCGGTACTCCGACCACCGTCATGCGTCGACTCGTCCCTCTCTCGTGGTTGACGGCCGCCCTCCGCTTGGGGTACCAGATCGTCCCTCGTCGGCGAATCCAGCGTCGCAGGTCGATACCGTCGCGTCGCGGCCTCGCGGATCGTTTGGTTGGTGTTGTCCGGGGTCTGCGGCGGCGTCCTCTCTCCCTCTAATAATCGGGGTTCTCCTTGGCTCATCCTTTACTTTACCTCTCTCCCTCTTCTAGCAGTCACAGTTCCAGTGGTTGTTGCTATTATCTTACTGTGACGGGATCAGGGATCCCGACCGGGTTAATGTTTGTACGCGTCACCTTAGGCTGATGGAGAAAATATTTAGAGTTTGATGTTCCTAGCGTTCCAATATAAATGTGTAATAATAGCACAGTTGATGACTGAATATGTTATGAATGACAAACCGGTAATGGCAATATATGATGACAGCATATAACAGCACTTAGTGACGGTAAGACAATATTGCCGGTCTGCACTGAAACTGGTACCTGGGTAAACTGAATGACAAACTGGTATGTAGGAGATAATATATGATTACTTCACTCCTACGCTACCTTGGCCTGCTACCTAGTGGATGCTCTCCTTTGCCCTTATTGGTTAACAACCTAATTCTCACCCTTCCACTCTCTGGGAGTGTTTCCCCTCTGTTGCTAGCCCCTGCTAGCTGTGTCCCCTCCGAGGTGGTTTGACCTCTAACCTTCCTTTGTGTGCGGCTTCGGGGTTTGTACTGTCCCCCGATGTTGGTTGTGATACGAGATTAATTATTGCTAATCTCGTATCTCCAACATATTGCTGAAAATGCCACTATCCCATTTTATGAGGGTAATGAGGATTTATGTAAACGTGTAAACTGACATCAGAAATGAAATCAGCAACCCTTAAAACCCCCATAGCGGGAATGTTGGTTAGATAGTATACTTTCTTAAGTTTTGACAGACTGACTGACAGAAAGACCGACAGACCGACAGCCAGACAGACTAGATTTATTAAACGTGAAAACTTACATCTGAAATGAAATCAGCACCTATTAAAACCCCCATAACGAGAATGTTAGTTAGTTTGTATTCTTTTTTAAGTTTTGACAGACTGACTGACTGACAGAAAGACCGACAGACCGACAAACTAGATATATGTAAACCTGAAAACTGACATCAGAAATGAAATCAGCACCCATTAAAACCCCCATAGCGAGAATGTTAGTTAATTTGAATTATTTTTTATGTTTTGACAGACTGACTAACAGAATGACCGACAGACAGACAGACTAGATTTATGTAAACGTGACAACTGACATCAGAAATAATCAGCACATCAGCGCACAATGTTAGCGACAAGTTTTAATTATTAACCATATTTCGTAAGATATATTTTAAAACATTTATTTATTAATAATGCAATAACTGAATAACCAGATAACGGAAAGACAAACCGAATTGAAACTTTTAATTACTAATAATAATTGCGGTGAGAGGTGATTGGAAATCAAGGATATATGTTATGTTATGGTAGGCACAGGCAAATGAACAGATGTCTGTTGAGATGTATTGAAGGAGCACTATTTCTTCTACTATGGACTACTATGTCCTTGTGTACTAGCCTAGGCACTGGCTTGGTCAATGACTTTAGCTTGCCATGTTAGTAATGTACAACTTCAAGAAATAGTATTGGGCACGGCTGCCCTGCCCATGCCTTAGGCTCTATGGGGGAGAATGGAATCAGCGTATGAATTTACAATGGTAATTATGTTTAAATCAATTAAAAATACATTTATTAACGCAAATCACTTGAAAAAGTAAAAAACTGTAATGGAATGGGGTACATGGATTCCAGATATCTAACTTCTGTGCAAAATAACTTTAATCGTATGGATAATCGAGATCGTTCAAAATGATTCAACCATACAATTTGGCTGAAGATATTGGCTTCCGACATTTATGGCTACCGACACACAAACACACACACACACACACCCCCCCCCTACACACCTACACATACACCCCCCCACACACACACACACACACACACACACACACACACACAGAGACTTTTGAAAAACGGCCATAGTATAATTATATCAGTTCGCTGATGGCTCGCCATTCGTGTCTCGCCCCACAAAACAAGGTGCCGGGCAGGCCTCCCCCCTTCCTTCGAGGCTTCTTGCTAAGCCGCCCCGGAAATTCAACAGTCTGCTCCATATATCGCCACACGACTGACCCACTCCTGTAGCAAACCAAAACAACTGTTAAAGCTTATGCGTCTTTCAAATGCGCATTTTAATTGCCGCCAATTTTTTTCCCTACTCCGGCTGTGTTAATCCATGGAAAACTCGTAAACCAATGGAGTGTATTTTTCACTTTCCAAATTCTGATTTTATTTTCTTACTGTGAATTCTGCAAAATGGTGGTCCTGATGACTGACGTTGACCAGCAACGAGAATAGAGGCCTAGGATTGCCTCTTGCCACTTTCTCATTCAGCATTTACTTCTTAGATGCACGAAAAATACCATAATCGGAATCGATTCAGTGTCTTAAAAAACCTACTATAGCTAGTCAACAAAGCCACAAGCTATGAGTTTTAAATATAACAACAATTTTGAAATTTGTTCCTGGGACTACTTATATTTTTCATGAAAACTATGATGCCCAGCTTATGAGATTTTCATTTTTTACTTTTGGAAATGTTCTTCGATAATTTTTTTCACCTACAGCCTAAATTTCGTAGAATTTCATTGGACGTTTACAAAAATTCAGTGGGTGGGCCGAACCGCGACCCTGTGATTCAAAATGAGTTACAGTTCGCATATCATTGAGATATAGCTGACGAGATATGGCCATTCGAATGTGACCTGTTTTAGCTTCCGTTGCAGGCTATTTATTATACAGTATGCAATAGATACACCATGTTCTAGAACATTTTGTTTATGTTCAACTAGCTGCAGAAATGTTATGTTGCATAGGTAGTGCATTCTACATAATTTTGATGTAATTATTGATAATATACATTTTACTATAGTACCTCAAGAAACGCAAATTATACCGCTATATATAACACCTATTGAAAGTATATACAATTTTCAATAACAATGACCTAATTCATTTAGTAATAAACACAATAACCGTTATACTATTATTAATCGATTCAAAAACATAATTAATTATTATAAAAATGCAGATGTAACAACTAGTGTAACCTTCTAACACATATGTTAGTAGTTATGCCTAATTGTATGAATGGAAAATTATTCTTACTTTTGATGGGAACTTTTATAGAAAATAAACGTAACATTTACAGACGAAAGTAGGCCTAGCTATTATGATTGAGTTCTAAGAGCACCATGGATGTTGGGAGTTTCACAGGCGTTATTATAACGTCGCGACCAAACGAAGGTGACCTTGTCATCACATGTGAATCATATTTAATGGGAAGAAATCGTATTGCATTAAACTTATTTCGCCCAATAGCTATTGTTGATTGGTTGAACGAACCAGGGCCGGGTAACTCAAAAAAATCTTGAAAACGACCTTGAAACTCAAGTTGTACTTTGAGTAAGATTTTCTTGAGTTCAAGTCAAGCGGGTAACTCAAAGCAATACTTAGGTGACTACTAAAATGTATAGCGGACTAAAATAGAGACCCATACTGAGTGAGCTATAACGAGATTAATACATACTGTACTGTGGCATTTGATCAGTTGCCAATTAATCAGTAAATTGACAATTGATAATAATTCATAATTATTAAAGGTTACATAAGATAATTTACTGAATAAGAAAGGTTACGAATAAGAAAGGTTACGTATAAAAAAGGTTACGTGTATAAGCTCTGCCGCTAATCTTTGCCGTTAATGTACAGTAAGGCCGCGTTCACACTACCGAGTCAAAGTCAAAAGAAAATAAATATAGCTAGCTAGCAATAATAAATAATAATACATTATATAGGCCTAATATAATACATATTAGCGTTCTAGAAAAAATTAATTTCTTGTTATTTTTTTTACATTTTCTCTTTGCACTTTGACTTTGACTCGGTAGTGCGAACGTGGCCAAACTAATAACGGTACAATATTTGAGATTGTGTTCTTCTGGATGCACACTACCCGGGCTGTAGGCCTACTTACTACTGTATGTGTAGTATATAGTTAATTAATACCTTATACCTGTAATGGGCAGGATATAGGGTTCGCCCTGTTTGCCCATACGTTTCTTAATATATTGTAAAAAAATATACAGTAATGAAGAGAACAATGTTACATTGGGATGGCTTGGTTGTCTTACATTGGGACTGTTCTAATTGGCTGTATATCTACAGTATATTTTACACGCTTTGATTCTAACTGGAAGATCCCGGGTTCGATTCCATGTCAAGCCAGTTTACATTTCTTAATTTGCGCGCCATCCCCCAGCGATGATGTGAGGACCTTGGTTCTGCTGGCGGAGTAAAGAAAATTGGTGGATCTTTAAGGAGTATTAACCCTTGGGAGTTAGTGTGGCGCACTCACTGCCATATAGGTAACGGCCAAGAGAGAGCAGCCTTCGCGTAACATCCGCTGTTTCTTGCTTATTCTTCGGACTAAAGACATTGTCATTATGGATTATGAAACCACCGCGACCGGTGACCTGGAAAATAACCTTACAGAGAAGACCCTTTTTTATAATGCAAACAAAAAAATAGGGAATATTGTGTTTGGTACACACCTATTTCAATTTTTTGGCAAAAATTTTTAATAAAAAAAAATGAATGAATGAATGAGTGAATTTCGCAGATATAGGTGTGTACCAAACGCGAAAGTGACTCACTTTAGTATTGCGTTTGGTACACACCAATTTATAAAGAAAAAAAAAGACAATTTTGGATATTTCTTATAAGAATGTAGAAAATTTAAGGAAAAGAAAAACATCAATTGTAATTGGATAAATATAAAAAAAAATTAACTAATTAAGAGAAAGTTACATATAAAAGAATAAATCACAGTGGTAGAGTTCTTTAAACGAAAAAGTTCAATTTATAGTTTCATTTGTCTTTTAACTGATTGCAGTGAATGCGCAGCCAAGCAACAAAGGGAGATTGTGGGTTTCTGCTATCGCGTCCGCAGTTGCCAACTGTATCTTGTTTCGGCTCACAACTTCACCTTTACAAGCGACTTGCCAAAACTGCCTTCGAAGTCGTCGCTTGATGTACAGCTTCAATATGATTAGTGTGTATTCATTTCCTCAGACGTAACAAACTTAGAATTAGATCCAACATTGCCACTGTGATTGACAATAGAAATTGACAATATTGAAATAGGTGTGTATTATTATTAATATAAATTTACACCATAACTTAGAACTGAACAAAGACAGCATAGACAATTTAACTATAGTATTATATGGTGATGGGGTTTCCCCCATAAAAGATACATTACATAGATTTCATACATTACATAGTTTAAAATAGGAGTTAATAATTAATTAAGGTACATTAAAATACACCGAATTAAAATTATTACTGTATGTAATTGGTCTCAAAAAGGCCGTGCTAATTATGAGATTAAACGAAGAAGTTAAAAGGGTCAGAAGACTGGATGTTATATGAAATTAGATAGAAATATTTGTATTAAAATAAGATGAAATATATATATACGTATTAATAAAAGGGTCGGTCTCTGATGTCGTAAAAATGAGATAAAATATATGCGTATTAAATTTAAAATGAGATGCAGTAAATACGTATTAAAAGGGTCAGAGTGGATGTGAAGTGTAATAAAATTTGTATTAATTAATAAAGCATTATAGAATATAAGTCGTTATCTATGGGTATAAATCATCGAGACGAGAGTTATTATTTCAACAGTTCATCAAGACGCAACTGCAGCACACCGACCAGCTACAGGGAATATCAATTGAGTAGTGTTTAAAATGTTGTACCAAATGCAATAGAGCAAAATAATAGGTATTAGCCCTATAACAGTAATAATACAGTACTGTGAATGGAATGGGAATGAATGAAAGAATCTTTTAGGCTCGTTAAGCCAAGGAATGCCTGTTCACCACCATCTTGATCTTCCACAGTAAACCCTTCCACTATGTTTCCTAAAGGAATGCCTGTTCACCACCATGGGTGTAAAAGCTTCTGTGGGATGTAACTGGCCCTTCGCCCCGCAACCCAGTTTTTCCCCCATACGCTAAAATACTCTGAAACCTACTGTAAAGGTTTTTCTGGGATATGACTGATTTGTTTTCTTTGCTAACCAGTTCCCCCCTCCAAGGCGTTGGAATCCTTTAGGAGGGATCTGAGCTGTTCGATTGGCCAGCCGGCTTGGGAAGGTTGCCCCAGTTACCCATAGCCCTGCGTTGAGTTAGTTCTGATTTCGACCAATCCCGAGCTACTGAACTGAAATTATCCTGTCTCACTGCTGATTACATGTGTTGAACGGGATTCTTGGAAAATAAGAGAGCTAAAGTCACGGGACTTTTGTTATGATTTAGGACTTTATTATCAGTGTTTTAAGACCGTTTTGATATAGCGAAATGTTTTCTGCCTTTTTATAAGAACATTAGTAGGCTAAATTATAGAAAGCATAGCTATTATCTTACCAAAACAACTCGATTCATATCACTTTATATCGATCTTAATTCAATGCAATCTAATTATATCTTAACCTACCGTCATACTGCTTTTACTGTTTGTAATTTTGTATCAGTATAATTGGATGTTATTAGTTGAAGAATATCAATAATCAACCCACATTTTCCCAATATCTTTGATACACTACAGGTTAGAGAGAAGGGTTATGTACAACAATTGCGACTTTATTATTGTGTTTGTAGTGAATCTAATGTTGTTTGACAGACACTACCTGAGTCCAGTGCATATCTCTTTATACCTGATCAAAGTCAGTAACTGTCGGCATATCAGTGAGCAGTGTTGTGCGTTACCGGTAGCGTGCGTGATTGTAAAGTGATTGGATCTGATAATAAAGCATTCCTAAAGAATGCGCCCTATGCTTGAAATTTAAGCCATATCGTTGTGTGTAGTATCAGTCATAACTCTGTTTACATAGGTAGAGCGCCGCGTCCTAAAAGGAACTGCTAATATTTCCCGAAAGTGAATAATATTTGTCAGAGATTATATATTAGTAATCAATCGAATAATACAGTAGGCTTGACCGCAAATAAATTTAAGCCCACGAATCCAGTCTCCCGGTGTTATAAACGGGTCATTTGGACGCGCATGGACTGGCTTCGGCTAATGTTTTTGGTTTGTTTTGTATTAAATCTTGTCATCTTATAAAAGGCAGTTTATCAATAAAGACATATAAATTTCGGCAGGTTAAACTGCTGAAGGTCTATAAAAGCGCGTACAATAATAGCTATCGATCTTATTTGCGGTAAGCAATAAGATTGAAAAGTACCGGTACATCAGAACCGGTACCAGTAGGTCAGTAGGCCCAACTGTCATAACCGGTACTATTACCGTAGGTCCGTAGGCCTAACTGTCATAACCGGTACTGCTGTACAAGTACATTAGTATTATTTCGATTGTGATATAGTGTATATTGTAGGCTGCTAGGGATTAGGGATTGATCACCCCTCATTCTTCTGTACAGTTTACTTATTTCTGTCGATTTTATTCACGTGTAAGTTAGTATTGAGTAGAAGACGTGTAAGTCTGCTCAGATTGTTCAGATCATTGTAGGCTAGACTGTTGTCTGACTGTTGTTAGGCTTGAAGATTACAGCGTGTGTAGAGAGTCTGATAGGTGCCAGTTAGTAAGTTGGGGCAACTCGTAAGTTGTAAGGTCAACCCCCATAAAGAATAAGCCGCGCTACCTTATTAGCACGCATACTCACTAACAAGTTTCGGAATCTGCATATACTGTGGTTATTTAGGCTTGATAGTAGTCCGTCAGCGTTTATACTGTACTGTCTGTATAGTCGGTTCAGATACCGTAATAGTATTATTTAGATATTTTGTAGGCTGGATTGTTGCCTAGCTGTTGTTGGGTCTGAAGAATTGCCGCGTGTGTAGAGGGTCTGATAGATGCCAGTTAGTAAGTTGGGGCAACTCGTAAGTTGTAAGGTCAACCCCCTTAAAGAATAAGCCGCGCTACCGTATTAGCACGCATACTCACTAACAAGTTTCGGAATCTGCACATCCTGTGGTTTATTTAGGCTTAATGGTAGTTTGTCAGCATCCGGTTTGTATTTTATTTGAGTATTCTGTACGGGTAGCGTAATATTTATTATTCAGAGTTTATGCGATTACTCGCAACATTCATGTCCCCAAGTTTATTCCTACAGTAATTGTGTTTGTTATACATACCGTTATAGTTAAATTAACCCCAGTACTACACGGGCTGCTTGGCGTAGGTAAAGACTGGTGACTTAGTGCCCCGGTCACTCCAGCAGATGCTGTGGTTCTTTTAACTGTTCAAGTATATTTAACTACTGGTTATCTGTTTTTACAAGTACCTGTACCTAATTTAGGGTTTAGTGTACGGTGCTTTCCGAGAGTAATTAGTGTAGGCATTATTGTGTTGTAAAGTGGTTAATAGGCACGCTCGTTCTGGTAGACGGCGGTAATTAACTTCTAGGTAGGAACACTCCGTAGATACATAACGTTGTACCTATAGCGATACGGCTGTAGGTCGTCAGGCGGTGGTACTTTCCTATCTAGACAACGCAGTATTTACTTCTGCTTATTATTTTCAAATATCGTAGTATCCTGTTCGTTGTAATAGCCAGAAGTTCTAACCCTTTGTTAGACTGGTTAGTAGTTTCCCTGTAAAATTGCCCTAAAAATTTCTGTACGTAACGTTTTGTGTGTTTATTAGAGATTGTAATCTCACCAATACTAAGTAACTAGTAAATAAGTAACGTAGGCCAGTAGAATTATTCTGTTTAGTGTCCCATAAGTAGTACTTCACTGAAAGCGCTTAGCTTCTGTGTAGTGGTATTTTGCCGGAAATAGTAACACCTATTTCAATCTTGTAACGAAATCCCTTATCAGGGTATATATATATTATAAATCAACTCCAAAGATTTATAAATCAGTAGGCCTGCCATACAACAAGTAGGTCACAATATCAGTTGGACTACTGCTTGCATAACGGTAACAAAGTAAACTCAAGTAACTAAGTAACTTATAATTTCAGAAACTCAATTATCCTAAATAATTGATATACCGGTATTTCTAATAGGTTTATTATATTTATTTCTATAAATTTGAACTGAAATCATACCGGTATTCTTTAATTAATTCTAGTAATAATTATACTTATATATACTATAAGTGTCAGCTGTATACCGGTATTTACGATAGGCCTATTATATATTTATATATATTTGTGCTAAAATTATATACCGGTACTCTGTGACAAACCTAGTCTGTTATACTTATATATACTATAAGTGTATACCGGTATTCTAATATATTGCAATTAATTACCGGTACTAGGCCAACAGTCTTACTGAATTACTAGACTTGCTTTAACTGTGATTATAGCAGTAGACATTCAACTGTACAATTAAAATATGTCTGACACACAACAGAACCTGTCGGACAGTCCATCAGACATTACACAGAACCTGTCGGACAGTCCACCAGACACTACCATCTGTGACTCAGATAGGAGTGATAAGACTGATAGGACTCAGACAGAGCCCAGTTCACCTCCTACTGAAAGGAAAGTCACCCCTCTAGTAGTAGAATCAGATCCCAAGCCAACACACCATAGGTCTATTATAGGCACTCGGGCCCAGGTGAAACGGAACCGAGAAGAAGCTGGCCCATCACAGCAACCATCTGGTCCAGAACCTATTTCCCAGCGATCTGACAGCTCCAGTAATTCTGATACTGTAGAGCTGACCCCCGAACGCAAAGTGGAGACATTGGATCCCTCTTACCTTGATCCCCTTCTCACTCTACCGACTGCGAAGATGGCTGCGGTCTTGATCGCGGTGGAGGAACACCTAAAAGATTGGGCGAGAAACAAGAAATCGACCCAAGATAGCTATTGGGGATACGCAAGGGAAGAATTGATGTCTGTCGTCGAGTCAAACTGGAATAATCCTGGAATAGGATTACCGCTCGATTTTTCAGAAGCGACTTGGGAAGATATACACAAGATGGGGGTGGCTAAAGATACTATGGATCCAGCTGTTTGGAAGAGGTCCGCAGCAGGATATGTGCGGGGATTTTTCAGCTACTTACAGAGGCAGGACCAGCTGTTTCGACGAACCCTAGGACCTCAAGAGCAGGAAGATCTGCTTTATCAAGTACGTGCAAGTACATTACGTATTAGACTGATCCTATCGGCCTTTGAGGAAGCGTCGAAAAGAAAGCAGGACACTTCTCTGCAAGTTGCTGTCAAGACTTGGTTCCAACGGATAGAACACAGTGTCAAA
>JAUCBJ010008449.1:0-17201 GCA_032718475.1 Nemertoderma westbladi | reverse complement strand
AATAGCTGATCACTCTAAAAAATAAAACTGCAACCTTTCTATTGTTTTTGGTTTATTGTTTTGGTTAAAATAACGTGCCACTGTAACCTGCTCCTTTCCCTAAATTGAGAATTTTAACATTGAGGCGGGATATTAATTCACCAAGGCGGGTTTTGCGTCCAGTTCCAGTGTACTCTTATATGGGAGTAAATGATGATCTAGTAAATGTCATGGGTGATAGGGAGTTGTGGCGGCGCAATTTTGTCGACATGCCGGCACAGCATTCTTAATATAATATACTTTCGAGATACAACACATTCAAAAAAATTTTGCCTGATAATCAAAGATTTTTATTATAAGCATTATTAACGACTGGTTTTTACAATTTGCTTATAATGACGTTTTTTAGATTGCTTTTGCATTAATTTACATTGATTTTACATTAGTTTTAGATTGATATTACATTAGTTTAACTTTTTACTTTGATTTAATTATTAAATAATATATAATAATTTTCTGTTATTAGAACATAATGATGTAACATAAGACTGCCTGTTCAATATAATTAGATTAGGTGGGAGAGCAAGTCTCAGGGTCAAGTGGCTGACATGGTTAGCGCTACTGATGCGTACTGATAGGTCGAAACGTACGTATAGCGCTGGTGACGTGCTTCCTCATTATTTTCATTTCTGAACAAAACCATTATACAGTATTACATCATTAAATGACAGTTGCATTAACATCTCGACTCCAATTTAATTAATTAGAGTAAATTTTGGAAATTTACAAAACACTTTGTTACAAAACACTTTGTTTTATAACGTGGCACTGCAACCTGCCCCTTTCCCTAAATTGAGAATTTAGCATTGAGGCGGGATATTAACTCGCCAAGATGGGATTTGCGTACAGCCCCCCCCCCCCCCCCCCCCCCCCTTGGTACACTTGGTAATACCTTTCTCTCCATATTTCTTCTGAACAAATTTGGTTGGAAATGCCCTGGAGCCTTTTTATATCAAAAAGTCCCAAAGAAACTCCTTTTGGGGGCCTTTTTGTTCTAAAAGGGCTCCAGAGCATTTGTTGCAAAATTTGTTCCGAAGAATTGGATACAGGGTTCTTCTGAACTTATATTCCAAATTTCGACAAATTTCAACAAATATTGGTGGAGAAATAGCCCTTGGCGCAAAAAGGCACTTTTGGCCATTACGGAGTCATTTTGTGGACAATTTAAAAAATATTTGGTTTGGTTAATACAACACAGCCCAGACGATGTTTAGTAACACAAAAATAATTTTTACCCAATTTTAGGTTCTAGAGACACAAAAATTAATGTGAGGTTTAATTTGGGATACTACCCCCCCCCCCCCCCCCCCCCCCCCTTAAAGGCTTAAGCTTAAGCTATTAGCTTAAAAGCTAATAGTTCCGAAGAACGTGTTGGGAAATGGAAAGATCACTTCAGCAATTTGCTTGGGCAGCCACCAAACATCGAGATCAGCCCTACTAGGAAAATAATATATGACAAGTCGCTAGCTATAGAAACGGAGGACTTCCTCACACCTGCCGAACTCCAAAGAAGAAATAAAAGCATGTCCAATAATAGAGCGAGTGGATTAGCTGAAATCCTTGCAGAGGTTTGGAAAACAGGAGTGCTAAACAGACCATTATTGGATGTTTGCTACCGGATGCTGAAAGGGGAAAAGCCACCACCAATTTGTACTAAAGGTAAACTAAAGCTTCTCCAAAGAAACGAGACTTCGATATACCAACAAATAGACTTCCAGTTCCTTGGGTCATGGATATAGAGTAGCAAAAAATACATATAAGTTACGAAAGAAAAGGCATGGTAGCTCTATCAAGTATGGAAACCATCTGGAAATCAGATCTCTCCAGACACCTGAAGAAGTTTAGCATCGGAAACTTATAATGGTGGACGCCAATTAATCCCAGCAAAAATTAACCTGCAACATGTAATATTAAATCTCATTTATTGTTTTGGTTCGAATAACATGTTACTGTAACCTGCTCCTTTCCTTTATAGCGACATTAGGATATTGCACCAAAGGACCTAATGACGTTTTTAGGTATACGAGCCTAACAATCTTACTTTTTGACAAGGTTATAGGTTTTCGAAAAATGTGAATACTTGGTACATTATTATTCTAGGCCTATTTCACTAAATATACAAAATTCTGGTTCGGGCATGTTGAATTCCGGTTCCGGCCGGAATCAAAATCCGGGACCTCCCTAATACGTATTATAATATGTTGTGTATAATACGTTATATATAAATACTTACTGTTGTAATGATTTATTGTACTTATTATTAGTTTACATAATTCAATTAATTTATGGCGTTCTATGGGTAACTACAAACTAACGAACTAATTAATTAGTTAAAATCTACTGAGTGTTGTTTATAATTATATAATCGTGGACATACATAATAATGGCCACCGGCTGTCCGATAATTAAGGACAACCACATCGCGGCGTTGGCGTAGTTGCCGCTCAGAAACCTCGCGACCGCGTAGCTCAGAGGAATCTGGGCCATCATCCCGACGAACGCCCACATACGGAACATCTTCAACGGAACCGAAACCAAATACTCGTGGAAAAACGCGCTGAGGAAGAATACCACCACGGTTGCGAGAGCTTTATCGTAACCTCGAACCAGCAACGGTTTGTATATATGTCGACGACACCATTTATGGACCGGGATGTTCCAGTTGGACCAGAAGGCCGGAATAGATTCGGCGTTCCACCAATCATTGTAGAACTCGCGATCGCCGAATCTTAGGATCTCTGCAACTACGTTGAGATAAGAATGAAAGAATAGATAGAACCAAATCAACCAGATAAGGATGTTTGGAATTGCAAGTTTGAATATTCGTTCCAACATTCTAGAAAGTTCCATGTTATTAAAAGGTTGTACTGAGTTCTTAACTGTTGGAACGAGCCACTGCTGGATGAGGGAGATAACCAGCCCGGAAAGAAACAGGATCTCTAAGAATCGACGAGCTAGAAAGGGTTTGCGGATCTGTGGGGTGCGCGGGAAGTTTAATTCGTAGCAGAGAGTTGGTGCTGACATAAAGTAGTAGAGGTCGTGTAAAGCGATGTTGTCTGGGTACTTTGTCGGCCTGTATGGGTTGGGGGTAGCGGGGGCGGGGTCGCCACTATCGGAAGGGCGGCGAGCGTGATGTCGACGACGTGATTTAATCGCGAGAACATCCCGCTCCCAGCGGTTGGTCTCATGGTAGGAGATAAGTTTAAGGAAAACGACACAGGAGGTGAAAAGAGCGACGGCAGAGCCAATGGGGTTGGGGTGTAGCCAGAGAACTACCGCGCAAGGGTAGGCTAACACCGCGAACATGTTCGCTACGTAAACCACACGAGCAACTAAAGGAGATATGTAATTCCTAGCTAAACATAATTCTACGTAAAATGTTATTAGAATAAATAAATTAAGGGACAAAATGAGCAGCAGAGATGGCCATCTGTATGGATCGTTTAGCGACACAGTAATAATAGCGAGAGGATCAACTAGAATCCCGTATTTGATGAGGTTTTCTAGAGCGACACGGAAGTTGGCTAGAAATAAGAGTATCATTGCTAGATTTAACAGACCTCTGTAATTCTCGTAGCCACTGTTACTGCTGAGTAGGGAGTCGCACACCCTATGGTAGGGTTTCTCATACAGGTCGACTTTCTCTCTTGCTATCTCTTCTTTGAGAGCTTCCGCCACTGCGAGAGACATTGATCGGCCGTGTAAACCTCGTCGTCGAATGTTCCTTTGTTCTTGTTTGTCATCCATTTCACTGATTTCAACTAATAAGTATCAACAAATAATTCAAAATCTTTGAATTAATAATACTCAGATAATAATTATTCTTGAGCACTTAGTGTCTTATGCCAGTATGCTGTATGTCTCTGTACAACAGTACAATACTGCAATAGGCCTCCAGTACAGTACAGCAGTACAGCAGTAGGCCTAGCTATAAACTACTGAAGGGAATATGCAGTTTGGTTTGGCAGTTTGGGGTACCCACACGGCCATTGGATTTTTATAATGAATGTTATTGTAAATTCTGGGGTCTACGCTCCCTTGTACTAATAAAAACGCTTTGTTTCCGATCGATTAATATAATTTATCGATAATTTATAGGATTTCTGTGATCGCGAATTCAATGGATTTGAAATGAAGTTCATAGGAGTAACGCAATTCCCAATTTTCGTGCGTGCACCAAAAGTGTGTGCTTCCGCAGCACGAAATTTTCAAAATTTATTTTTGTTAGTATATTCAATGTATGATCTATCTTCCTGTGATTTATACTGTAGGTTTTCTGAGATTGTGAATGCAATGGTAATAAAACGGAGTTCATCGGAGTAACACAAATTCATCTGTTTATATAATATATAAATATTTTCAAAAATAGGGAGAAGATAACATATTATACTGTATTATAGTTATAGTAGTACAGTAAGTCTACTACAGTCTCCAAAGACAAACACGGGGCATATCAATGTGTAAAAGCCTTTGCTGAATTGCCCCGTTATTTTTATTATCTTTTACACTAAAATACTCTGTAGTTGATTTAATAAGTGTAAGAGACCGTATTATTGCTGTATCGGTGTTTTTAGAGGATCTAAGACCTATTTCCTCCGTATGTGTACTGTGAAAGGCATATTTTATGATTCTATGGCAATTCGTGACGCAAAAGGGTGATAGCTACTCTTGAACAGTAGTTACTATGACTACGGTTAACAGCTGACATTCATACGTGTTGATTTCCTTTGTTCTACGGTGTCTCTCAGTTCAGTCAGCCAATTAGAGCGTTTTTGTGGCTCCTTGTACAGAAAATTTCCGAGAAATGACGCAATGCCTATGTGCAGTGTTTACATTCAGTCCTGAGCCAAAGAAAGAACGGCTTGGAAGTATTTTGTGCTTTACTGTTTTTTAGTCTTACACTCCCTGCTAACCAGACACGCTACACGCTATTATACCAAACGTTTGTTTATATGCTTGAATCATGTTGACATGTTTTTTTTTCTAAACTTGTTTTAATCAACATGTTATTTTAACATCTAAATAACATAATATCCAATCATGTTATAATCAAACATTTGTTGATCACGTTTTTATGATACCTAAATGTAACATGTTTTATCATGTAATTATTTAACATTTGTTTTACACGTTATTGTGTAACATAAATCATACATGTTTATTCCAGCTGTTTGTTAAATGCTACTTTGTCGTGTTGAACAAACGTCCTGCACATCATTGCCAATATGTCTTAAGGCTGTTTGAATAAACCGCCTAAAATTTACCGCCAAATTCGTTTATAGGCCTATAAATCATGCAGCAGTGCATGCAGTACTGCAGTACATCAGTCAGTCAGTAGACACTCCACTGCCTGCCCCAGCCTACCAGCACCCACTCAGCCACATTCTGAGAGCTTGACAGTAGTGCTGCAGGTAGGCAGTGTGTAGGCCAGCTGTTTACTGGTTTAAGTGCTGCAATAGGGTTGACCATACTGCCATATGTTTGTTTACTGCCGTATGCCTATACTGCTATATTAACTGTTTAAGTTATTTTTAATTAAGCTTCATACTGCCTGACTGTCATATAAACTGATAAATCTTTTTATATTATACATTATATGTTATATAGGCCTACATAACATATATAATACATAATACTGTAATATATGTCATATAGGCTACATTATATATTATTTATGTACATTATATCAGTATATAGGCCTAGCAGCCTAGCCTAATTGTATTGTAATACCAGAATACAGTAATATGTCTGTATGTAATGCAGGCAGGCAGTGCAGTGCCAGTAATTCGATGACGACGACAGTTTAGATTGGGCTCTGTCTTCCTGGCGCTGGTTGGTCGAAACAACAGGCAAGGAAACGAGGTGAAACCTCATAAGGCTATCCCTCCATTTTAATCTAATATTGCACATTTTCTACTTGTTTTTTATTTTAAGGTTCTGTTTAATGTTTAATGTTTAATAATGAGGCGGAGGAAGCAGAAGCTTATTGCACCTGTGCAGACATAATATAAAACTACTGTCAAAATATTTAAACTGAAACAAACTAAGTACCTTACCTACTACTACCTAGCACTAATTAATGTTGATAAGAGGGTATGTAAACGAAAGTATGTAGCATAAAATCATACTTAAAAAAAATATGTGAAAAGTAATGTAAATTATGGCTGTGGAGCGTAGGGCTTAAAAATATCTTAAATTACACAAAGTCGAACGTGAAATAAAATTATGGTTTACACAAAAAGGACGAACAAATTTATATATTTAAAAACTTGATTTAATTATAGGTTGCATTTTTAAAACTTATATTTAATTATTTGGTTAAAATTAAAAGAAAGTTAAAAATTAAATTAAGAAAGAACAGTAAAGCCGCGAGTAAAAACTATTAAATGTACATAGTTAAAAACGTCGATTATATAGGATCAAAGTAGATAAATGCAGTTTGTCAATTAGTTATTGAGATATTAAATATTAACGGGGTCTAATGTGTGTGTATAATTAAATGGTGATAAAAAAGTTTTAATAGAGGTAAGAAAAAGTTAGTTAAAAAGTTAAAAAGTGGTAATCTAAAGTTTTAATTAAGGTTAGAAAAAGTTTAAAAGTCAAAAAGTGGTGATAAAAGTTTTAATTAAGGTGAGAAATATATTAAAAGTTAGTAAGCAAAAAGAGTAAAAAGTTAAGAGTTACTATGGAAGATATTTTACTTTTACATGGACCACCATGATGGGGTAAATTTAAGCGGGAAATCTTTAAAGTGGGAGTTCAAACGGGTTTTAAAAGAGTTAAGGTTGGGGGCGGTTACAACGGCATTGGATAGCGAGTTCCAGGGATCGATGACTCGGAAGTGGAATGTCGTGTTTCTCTGCAGCAGCCGAGCACGGGGTTTCTGGAGCTTGAATGAGTGGCCGCGTAGACCAGTCGTGGAAAGTTCGAACATGCTGCAGTCAGCGTTGTCGATACCCGCAAGGTAACGGTACACCTGGATCAGGTCGGCGCGATAACGGCGATACTCAAGGGTCGGGAGACCTAGTCGCTTTAATCTTTCCGGATAGGCTAAGTTACGGAGATTAGGAAATAGTCTGGTCACCCGACGTTGGACAGATTCCAAAAGTCGTATTTCATTTACACGGTGTGGCGACCATACTGGGGATGCATATTCTAGAATTGGTCTCACGAGGGCTTTGAATAAGTTGACTAGCGTGACACTGTCCAGATGTTTAAAGGTTCGAGCAATAAGGCCAGTTATTCCATTGGCTTTCTTTGCGATGGTGGCAATGTGTTTCCCGAATGTGAGGGTGTTTTGGAAGGTCACCCCCAAGTCTTTCTCCCACCCTGACACAGATAGCACTGATTCGCCGAGATGGTAAGGGAACTCGGGGTTATTATGGCCAATATGCATTATTTTGCATTTTTTAATGTTGAAACAAAGTTGCCAAGCTACACTCCACGAGTATAATATATCTAGGTCAGATTGTAGTGGGCCGATCTGTAGTGTGGGATGGGGGTTGAACATGACACTGTCTTTAATATCGTCGGCAAATAGGTATAAAAGAAATTTTATAAGAGACGGTATATCATTTACGAAGCCAAGGAAGAAAATAACTGAAGCAACTGCCCCTTGGGGTACTCCACTGACCACAGGTAACCAATCAGATTGTTCGCCTTCAACAACAACGCGTTGGTATCTATCACATAAAAAGTTTTCAATCCATCCTAACAAGTTTCCACTTATCCCTATTGATTTGAGTTTAAGGAGTAGACGTTTGTGAGGAACAGCGTCGAATGCCTTGGAGAAATCCAGGTAAACTACATCAATACATTGCCGATTATCGATGGCCAGTGACCAGTTATAGAGGACATCAAGGAGTTGGAGTGTACAGGAACGGCCCTTCTGAAATCCAAACTGTTGTTTAGATATTATCATATTCTCTATACAGTGAGCCCACATGGTATCAACAATAATCCTTTCCATTAGTTTGGATACTACCGATGTTAAACTGATCCTTCTGTAGTTGTCGGGATCAGTTTTCTTGCCCCGTTTAAATATAGGAGATATGTTTGCCAACTTCCATTGTGAAGGAACGGTAGATGTGTCCATTGATTGTTGAAATATGTTTGATAATGGTTGAGCAAGGTTAGAAGATAGTTCCTTAAGCATGATTGGGTAAATGCCATCGGGTCCAGGAGCACTCGTTGACTTTATTTTATCTATGGCCTCTGAGACAATGGTTGGATTAAAAACAACAGTGTTTAGTTCAGTTTTATATGTCGGTGTATATTGTACTGTAGGGATATCATGGCTTTCTATTGTCGACATAGAATGGTAATGATTATTAAAGACTGTAGCTTTACCTTTGTTGTCAGTAACCAGTTCTCCATTTGGGTCAATCAGATCAAATACAGCAGGTTTTATTACTCGCTTTGCGTGAATATATTTCCAAAATTCTTTAGGATTCGTCATGGCATTCGAGGCTGTTGTTTTTTCATACTCAAATTGTGCTAGACGAACGGATATACAGCATCTGTTTCTAGACCGTTTGTAGTTGTCGTAGTTGGTGGTTGTTTGGCTATGTTTGTAGGTGTCCCATAACTTCCTCTTTTCCTTAATCTGACGTCTAATCCCAGAATTAATCCACTTTGGTTGTTTGTATTGTTTTTTCTTATGGGTTGACTGAGGTATGTGTTTGTTACACGAGTCAAGTAGCTTGCTGTAGAGAGTATTCCAAGCTGATTGAGCGTCAGACTCATCTTGAATTGTGGATAAGTTTTCAGCTGTTAGATCGGCCGAAATAGCCGGGAAGTTTGCTTTGGAGAAAATTGGGTGGGATTTCTTTATTATTTTAGGTTCGAATGAACTCAGTCTTATTACGAACTCCAATACAATATGGTCGCTGGCACCCAATGCTGGATGATAGTATGGTGGGTCAACAGAGTTATCGTCGTTAGTTAATATTAGGTCCAAGATCCGTGGCATTTGTCCATGTCGATAACGTGTAGGTTTGTCCACCAATTGAGTTAGAAAGTTGTCCTGTATGCAAGATAGAATAATGTTTTCACCAGGGTGAGCCGATGATAACAATCCCCATTCGGTGTCAGGCATGTTGAAGTCCCCAATTATAACCAATTCGTTTTTTTTATTTGCTGTACACAATTTATTTAAAAAGTTTCTTAAACTGTCAAAGTTGTCGTAACTTGGGCTGCGGTATATACAACATAAAATTAGTGGCACCGGTGACCCTTTGATTGTAATACATACTGACTCCAGACCATTTCTTTCTTCAATTTCATTGTTTGTTGATAATAGAGTTGGAGTGTATTCGTTACATGATACTGTCTGTTTTACATAGATTATGATACCTCTCGAACAAGATGTGTCATTTAAGTTCGAGTATAATTTTTCATAGTTCCCGAGTTTATAACATGCGTCGTCAATATCTAAAGTAGAGAACTTGGGGAGCACCTCGGTCACAGCAATTATGTCGGGTAACATGAATGCAGTAGCAGACTCTAATTCGCCAAGTTTGTTAGCTAAATTATCAGCATTCGTATATACAGCCTTTAATAAGTTATTGTTGTGCCTCATTGGAGCAGACAGTTGATTATTAGGGGGTAGTAGTCAATCGATGCGCTGGGCTTCATCCTGAGCGGGTTCAGGAATTCGATTGGCCTCCTGTCGTTGGCTACGTCGTTTCAGTCTCAACTTGTATTCAGCCTCACGTTCGAATTTGGACATATCTCTATCGAAGTAGTATCGTATATTGCCAGCTAGGAATGATTTGCGGGATAGAATTTGATGTACCATAGCACATGTGTCGAATGAGAGGAGCAGCGGGCGGTTTGATCCATCGTTTCGCGGTTTGCCTAAACGATAAATTGCCTTGTATGGTAGTTTCTCCTCCAAATATTCCAAGAGAAGTTTGTTGTCCACATCTCGTTGTTTATATGTGGAATTATTACCATTGTCGCCAGGTAGGTGGCGGATAACAATATTGTATTTACGTTGATCATTAAGTCTAATTATTTTCTCAATACTCGCTGAGTCAACAACTGGTTTGGCAGCATATTTCTGCTCGATTGTTTCGTGCATGTCCTTGAGTTTTCTTGAGTTCTTTTTTACTACCTCGACCCAGGAACCACCATCCTCCTCATTTATTAGTGGAGCAGATGGGGCAGTTTCTATAGTATCAAGTTTAGTTTGGACTTCTCCCTGTGCAACCTCAACATCATTCAGTCTTACTTCTATCTCATGTCGCAGTGAAGCTAACCCAGTAAAAAATCCCCATGCGTAACGCATTCGTACCACATGCAGCATTCGTAAAAGGTGCGTGCAATGTTATTTAAGATTCGTGAAGCCTTCGTCAATGGTTCGTCAGTCCGAATAATTTAACGAATGCGTATAGTATTCGTATCGCATGTGAGATTCACTTGTAAATATATTCGTGGCTCATCATTCGTGGCACATGCGATACGAATGCTTAGCCACGCCACGCTTGAAATTATTCGTGGTCCATTCGTGACGCTTGCGATACGCATGCAAAGCACTCTCAATTAGAGTACCGTACAGACTGTAATACTGACCAATCACCATTCGGCAAATAATCGAACATAGTGTTATTAGTTAGTAGCTCTCCCCCTTTGTTACCAGTCAGCCAGTCCCATGTACTTTTACTATATATTTATTTAATGGGTTGCCCAGTAATTCTCAACTCCCATTTATTATTTTGGTCGTTGGTTCCCCATTATTTTGGTATGTAAACCTGTTCCCTTTACCAACATGCTTGATATACTGTAATAATGTAAAGGTTATGTACTGTAGGGTAGGTGAGATAAATAATGACAACATAAAACTACAGTACTAACTTAACGAACTATAAAGTATGTAGGCACTAGGCACCTCCCACCCGTAGTTTTAGCCCCTGTACAGTAGTACTCATTTCCCAAAGTTATTACAGTAGTTTTATGTTGTCATTATTTATCTCATCTGACCTACAGTACATTACCAATACATATTATAAAGCATGTGGCATTTTTATTAAATTGTACGTGTGAATGGTGATATTCTCACACAGTTTCTTAGGCCTCCAGGTCGAATTTCTTTAATTCGCTATAAAAAGCCATTAAAAAGTCTACTGATATACTGTAGCAGTTAATTACCGGTTACTGCTACAGTATGCCCTACACTTATATTAATGGTAAAAAAATCTTACAGACAAAATACATCAAAGGCATACATTTTATGAGATGCATCAACATAATTTCAATGTTTTTTTTACTATATTCTAGAATATTAATTCGCTTTTTTTCGATAATAAGTAATAAAATATATATATAATAATAATAAAAATATATATAATAATAAAATAATATAATATAATAATAAAATAATATAATAATAAAATATCATAAAAAATAATAAACCATCAATAATAATTAATATAAGTATAATAATAACTATAACGATTTACGTCTGAAATTGCGTGCTCTTGAATTATATCTGAACATTTTTTTGGGGAAATTGAAAATGGCTTTCATATTCGATTCGGAATATCAAGTATATTCAAAAAAATAAAATAAAATGGACACGTTTTATCAGTTGTAAACTGTTAAAACTATGTAAACTGTAGCGAAATAATAAAAAAATAAAAATCCTGCGGTAAACATTCGTATAACACTCGTAAAACATTCGTAACGCATTCGTATAGTGTGGGAAACATTCGTATATAACATGCGGGACGCATTCGTATCGTGTGCGGGAAACATTCGTATAAGATTAGGGACGCATTCGTAGAATGTGCGGGATTCGGATAAGGTTCGTATTACATTCGATATGCGAATAAAGGATGCGTATTTGGTTCGGTTTTCGCATTCGTATCGCATGGTTCATCAATGTAACATTTCAGAATGCGTTACGAATGCGTGAAATATGCGCCATCCCATGCGTTACGAATGCGGATTTTTTACTGGGAAGTCAGTGCCTAGGATAACTTTATTATCAACATCAGACTCAGTTAGAACGCGAAGTTCATCATTAACATATGTTTTTGAGGATTCAAATTCCTTACCCAGTTGTATAATTGTTTCCTCAAGTGTGGAAATCCGAACAGCTGCACAGAACCCACATAAAAATGTTTTGGTTGCTAGGTCGTTTTGTTTAGATGCATCTATAGGTGTAGTGATTTCCGTCCACACTGTTGTGCAGGAGGAACATTCCACACTTGTGCGCACGAATTTCTTTGAGGATATAGTTGTTGTGTTGGATTTGTGTTTACCATTTTTGGGTGTTGGAGAAGGGTTGCGTTTCTCACCTACAGAGAGGCGTTGAATCGTCGAGTCGAATGTTTTATTTGTCCCAGTGGTGGTTGATTGACTGTGACTCATCCTGAGATCAATTTCGTCGGCACTTCTTTCACGAATGTGTTGCGGTATCAGCCGTAATTTATCAATGTTGGTCGCGAAATATACGTATATCAGTTTATTGTAGTAGTGAACTCAAAATATATCATAAAATATATAAAATATATATAAAATTCATATATAAAATTTAGGCCTACAATAGCTGACCAGTACTGTATGTGTACGTAGCGGCAGTCAGCTGGTCAGTTCATCTGACGGGTATATCGTATTTATTATATTTATTCTACTTGTTTTATTTTTGTCTACCTTGTTTTATTGATGTCTACCTTGTTTTATTTTGTCTACCTTGTTTTATTTTTGTCTACCTTGTTTTATTTTGTATACCTTGTTTTATTGTATAAAATTATACTGAGACTCCGAGTTAATTTTACTGTACATATGTGATAAGTTTTAAACTATGTGTTCGTATTTTATTGTACCTTGTTAAATAAATTTTATTGTACCTTGTTAAATAAATTTCATTGTATATATGTGATACTACTTTTTAAACTGTAGTTACGTACTGATACTCCGAGTTAATTTTACTATACATAATATGTGATAAGTTTTAAACTACGTGTTCGTATTTTATTGTACCTTGTTAAATACATTTTACTGTACGTATGTGATACTACTTTTTAAACTGTAGCTACGTAACAGATATATTTTAAACTGTAAATTTTATTTTATTTCAAGTTTAATGTATGTATATACACGTGATTTATTGTAAACTACTGTACAGAGTTAGACCATTTATGATACCTAGGCAAGACAATTTTATTATATAATTTCA
Organism: Nemertoderma westbladi; assembly: GCA_032718475.1. Lineage (NCBI taxonomy): Eukaryota > Metazoa > Xenacoelomorpha > Nemertodermatida > Nemertodermatidae > Nemertoderma > Nemertoderma westbladi. The sequence goes on along the minus strand of JAUCBJ010008449.1, from coordinate 3,979 downwards.
AACATGTATTACCATCCATTAATTTACATAATTTACATAAAACAATGTAAAATAAATTACCGGTAAATTGTGATTTATATATATTATTTCAGTATTGTGCAGTATGTATTTTTATATGGGAAAAAATTCAATCAATCAATCAAACAGCGGCAAGGGCTGCACTGGCAGACTGGCTGACTGGAAAAATATTATGGCCTCCTCGAAATGCCGGCCTACTACCGGTACAGCGGTACGTTGGAAAGAATTTTCGAATCCAGATCTTCTGTCAACTGTCAAGTTGGCCCACATTTAATGCGAAGGTTCTTCACTTAACAGGTTTGTATTGAACTTGAATAGGCTTCTTACACATCGTTATTTCAGTGATTCAAGTGATTAAAATCCTAATCCTGTAATCTATTTGGATCAAATAGAGGGAAAAAGCGCCGGCGGTCGGAAGTAAATTACACATGCCAGCATGCGGTCCCAGGCAGCCAGCTAAAGATACACATCAGATTCTGGCGATGAGGTTATTATTTTACTTACTACTACTGTACTAGGCCTTGCTGTTAGGTTAGGCCCACTTGGTACTTTGGGCCGTTTATAAATCGTCAGATCGTGCATATGCTTAAACTGTAATTTAAAATAAAACATGCCTTACTCTGGCTATCTATGGTAGGTAAGTAAATGTTTGCTTTATTTTTTACTCATTTCCTCTTTATAAACCAGTCCCCAGTGCAGTGGTAATGTGAAACAGTCTGTGATGGGTTGTGGTGACTTGTGCACGTTGATCTAATTGCTCCAATGCTATATGTATATATATTATTATCATTTTAGGTGGAATATATGAGCGACAATGAATCCAATCATGTTTCCAATACGATACTCACACTGATTACCCAGACAACTAACAATACGTTGATCATTGATACTCAGAGGTGAGTTGTGATACCGCCTCTCCCTCTATCTACAACCAAACCCTATTCTAAGACAACACTAAACTCTAGACTTACCTAACCAAACCCTTTCACCAAGCTACCACTATATATCCCATGGCGATATTTTCTCGAAATATTTTCCAGTCTCGATGTTTTATATATCGAGACGCTATTTTATACTTTTGGAAGCAGAGACAGAAGTTGGGCGAGACAGAAGTCACAGCCACTCAAAGCTATGTTACAACCACTCAATGCTATGTCACAGCCACTCAACGCTATCTCACAGGCGCTCAATGCCATGTCACAGCCACTCAATGCAATGTCACAACCACTCAATGCTATGTCACAGCCACTCAACGCTATGTCACAGTTACTCAACGCTATGTCACAGCCACTCAACGCTATGTCACAGCCAATCAACGCTAGCCACCCAACGCTATGTCACAGCCAATCAACGCATGTCACAGCCACTCAATGATATGTCACAGCCGCTCAATGCTTTGTCACAGCCACTCAAAGCTATGTCACAGCCAAGCCACTCAACGCTATGTCACAGCCAATCAACGCTATGTCACAGCCACTCAATGCTATGCCACAGCCACCCAACGCTATGTCACAGCCGCTCAATGCTATGTCACAGCCACTCAACGCTATGTCACAGCCAATCAACGCTAGCCACCCAACGCTATGTCACAGCCAATCAACGCTATGTCACAGCCACTCAATGATATGTCACAGCCGCTCAATGCTTTGTCACAGCCACTCAAAGCTATGTCACAGCCACTCAAAGCTATGTCGGAGCCACTCAACGCTATGTCACAGCCAATCAACGCTATGTCACATCCACTCAATGCTATGCCACAGCCACCCAACGCTATGTCACAGCCGCTCAATGCTATGTCACAGCCGCTCAATGCGTCACAGCCGCTCAATGCTTTGTCACAGCCACTCAAAGCTATGTCACAGCCACTCAACGCTATGTCACAGTTACTCAACGCTATGTCACAGCCACTCAACGCTATGTCACAGCCAATCAACGCTAGCCACCCAACGCTATGTCACAGCTAATCAACGCTATGCCACAGCCACTCAATGCTATGCCACAGCCACCCAACGCTATGTCACAGTCACCCAACGCTGGCCACCCATCGCTGGCCACCCAACGCTGTGTCACAGTCACCCAACGCTGGCCACCCAACGCTATGTCACAGCGACAGCCACTCAACAATTCCCCATTTATTTTTATTTAGGTTTACATCTAGTAGATAATTTATTGTAGATGATGAAGTCTTAGTCTAATATAATCGTAGTCCGAGCCTTATATTTTTTTAACACATAAATAAATTAATTTTCCAGATCCAAGATACGGGAAAGTTATTCCACTTTGCTAGCGACGGATATCCTTGGTGGAACGGACTCCGGATTCAGTGATATCGACGGATCCTTGGTGGAACGGACTCCGGATTCAGTGATATCGACGGATCCTTGGCGGAACGGACTCCGGATTCAGTGATATCGACGGATCCTTGGTGGAACGGACTCCGGATTCAGTGATATCGACAGATCCTTGGCGGAACGGACTCCGGATTCAGTGATATCGACGGAACTGGACGCAATAAAAATTCATCCCTCTCCAGGGGAAATTCGACGCAAATAACAGATGATTTCTCTCAAAAATAAAACTGTAACCTAATCTATTGTGCTTAGTTTATTGTTTTGGTTAAAATAATGTGCCACTGTAACCTGCTCCTTTCCCTAAATTAAGAATTTAACATTGAGGCGGGATATTAATTCGCCAAGGCGGGTTTTGCGTCCAGTTACCCCCCTTGTCTCCAATTTTGGAACATTGAAGTGAACAGGGAAATTTTTGCAACTATTTATTATATTTCAATATTGGATAATAATTTCCTTTGTGCTCTGATGGATAGCCCATAAAATTTTAGGAAAAGTCACAGAATCTCGGTTTTCACAACATATCTGTTTCAAAGATACAGATTAATTTCAAAAAAATTTAAATGACCCTCACCCACCCACCCCCCCCCCCCCCCCCCAGGCCAAATAGCGTTAAAGAAGGCTGCGGTTGGTCTATATTATTACAGTTCAAATGGAATTTTGTTTCATTTTTGTATATACAGTACAATTTTACTTAAAGTTTGTGCAATGCAGTTCATTTGTTTAATAGGTGTTGTTGTTATTGTGAACAATAACACTAGTTTTTAGGTGGTTAAGTTGTGCTGTACTGGCTACTACTACCTTGTGCTTAATAATATTCATGTTTTACACATAAATTATCTTCTTAATTCGAACAATTGCATACCATGGGAACAATCCGGTGGTCGAATCAATGGATGACCAAATTAGTTTAGAGAATAACGATTTACAACGTTTAAAACAAACGTTTTCTTTGCATTAAAAAAACGTATATTTCCAAGCAATTTCGAAAGAACCGACGCATGATTCACGTTAGTTACACATGCTAGACACACGTTTAATTCAAACGTCATAAAGAACCGGCGATTGGGTAACGTTTGTTTCATGCTATTTACACGTTTACTTCTAAATGTTTATTACATGCCACCCGCTTGGACAAAATAACATGAAAATTACCTATTTCTGGACGTGTCGCAAACGTTTTTTCAAACGTTTGCCATGTTCAATAAAAATGTGATATAAACGTTAAAATAACATGCAATTGTTATCAGGGCTAGTAGGTTTAATTATAAAGGGCATATATCCTTTAACTACCTAACGACTACTGATGACTGATCATACATCCTGACTGCTGAAACATTGCAAACTCATAACAATCAGTGTTCAGTTGTTGTTCTCTACTGCTATTTACTGTCAGTTCTTCATAATATGGTTGATGAATTATTATATTTGGAATAACGATAAATAACCCCGAAACCCAATATTCTTGATATACCGAAGGTAAGAGAGAAAGGTTACCAATAACGATTGTGACTTATGTTAAAGTGGTTTGAAGTGAATCTAATGTTATTTGATAGACCCTACATGAGTCAGCCTGTGTTCCTTTTATATGTGACTAAAATCAGTGAAGATCG
>JAUCBJ010008448.1:0-17647 GCA_032718475.1 Nemertoderma westbladi | reverse complement strand
AGTCTATTTCTGCCAATAGACATCAATAAAATTAATTTATGAATTTAGGGCCATATTTTATATTTTGATATTATAAAGGGGCCACTGTTAATAAATTTAAAGTAATTAACTGTAGATTATGAACTCAATCTAACATGGGTGTATTTTCCTGGGAAGGCCATTTAATATATTTGTTTTAGGTTTTAGGGCCATTTCATATCTCTGTATTTCTAATTCAGGGCATATTCTAAGGAAATCTTGATATCGCACTTCACTTGGGATTTCACTTCACGATGGGCACTTCAGTGGATGTAGACCTATATTTTTTATTATATGATACAATAACTGTTGTTAACAACGGTGGGACTGGGAAGTAACATCGGGGGGAGTAACATCGTGCCCGTGTGTGTCTGAGTCTGTATTCACAGAAATACTCAATATTCAAATCCCTTAAATTTTCCTAGAATTAACATACGTTTTTAATGACTAAATCTGAAACATTTTGAAATCTTAAACTATATTTGAAAGTTATTTTTTGTGGTACTAATTATCATCTGGTGTGTTTAAAAATGGCCAAACCAAATAATTAATAAAATAGGCCACAAAATGGCACTCTGCTGTGGCCAAAAGTGCCTTTTTGTGCAAATGGTATTCTGAACAAGTGTCAACATTTCTGAACAAATTTCAAATCATTCCAGCAAAAATCGGCGGAGAAATAGCCGATTTCATGACAAAATATAATTCTTAGTTAAAGGTGTTTAATATGTCGCTTCATTTCTAAATTTAATATGTAGTCTGCGAAAATAACAATATTACGATCCATCGGTATTGTCTTATTTGCTTACATTTCATAATATCGATCTTACGATTTATATTTTCATTAACTTTTTTTATTTTCTGAATTTATTTACTATTTCTCACTGAAAGTGGACATTTTATTGAATTTTAATAGCAGCAAAATGGCCTACTTTAGACCATGTACTTAAAAGGCCATTAAAAAGGATATGGCCCCTACAAAACAATGCCCCCTGTCCTAAAGGCCTGTTTACACGTGGCAACTTTTAGAGCAACTTTCTCGGCAACTAGCAATGTGTTTGGAGCAATTTAATTTAATCGCTGTTTATTGTTTACACGTGGCAACTTTACCAGCAACTTCACCAGCAAAGTGGCCGGAAACTTTTATAGCAACTTGGCTATTTTGACCGTAAAATAGCGGGTACTGGTTCAGTATGCATACACCTCTCACCAAATTAAATATTTACTAGCTAGTTTTTGATAATTTATTTTTTTTGAAATTTAGCCATTTTATTTTGAAAAAATTAATGTTCTAGAACAAATATTTTTTTAGACAAAGGCCTGGTTAGTATTTAAAAAGAACGGGATGGATATAATACGTATATAAAATGAATAAAATAACTTTTTAGGTCGCGTTCACACTACCGAGTCAAAGTCAAAGTTAACCCTATTAAACCTGGGGGGGAAGGGGCCAATATGACCCCCCCCCCCCGTGGTTTTTTTATTATAATTCTGAAACAAACGCAGTTGGGAATCTGAAATTTTATGACTTTTCCTAAAAATCTATTGTATTCCTAGGAGTGAAAACCGTTTTCAAAAATATTGGGTAGTTTTCGAGTTATAGCACCATTTTTTAACCCTATTTTTGGCACTTTTTTTGAGACGTTTTTTGAAAATTACATTTCATTAAATATGAATTGTAACATCTCTATTTTTTATTTACACCGGTTTTTTGGTCTTAGCAATTGGATGGAATTCATATAAATTGATTTAGAAATTTCAAACTTGTTTTTTTTCGGCGGGTGCCAAATTTTGGTGCCAGCACCAAATTTTGAAATATGTCAATTTTGTAAATTGATTGTTTGAAACTTGTATTTTACGCAATTGGGGTTTTTTGGGGTTCTGGTTTCGATGAAATATATACGAGTTGCACCAAGCGTATCAAACTTGTATTTTTCAGTGCTGTGTGCAAATTTTGGTGCTAGCACGAAATTTTGAAAATCCATTCAATAGATAAAATTGCTTGTGACAATTTATTTCTTGCATTTTAGAGGTTTATGGCTGTTCTGAATTCAATGGAATATATAATTATCGAACTAGACATCTCAAACTTGTATTTTTCGGAAGTGGGTGCAAAATGTGGTGCTAGCACCAAATTTTGAAAACCATCAAATATATCAATTGATTGTGCCATCTTGTTTCTTGCGTTATACGGGTTTGTTAGGGTTCTGAATTCAATGGAAACAGTAAAAATTTCATAAGAGTTTTCAAACTTGTATTTTTCGCCGGTGGGTGAAAATTGTTGTGCCAGCACCAAATTTTGGAAAATGAGTAAATTGATCAGTAGATAGTATCATCTTGTTTCTTGCGTTATACGGGTTTATGAGGGTCCTGAATCCGATGGAATCAATAAAAACAGTACTGGACATCGCAAAGTTGTACTTTTTGGTGATGGGTACGAAATTTGGTGCTAGCACCAAAATTTGTCAAATTACGCCGAAAAATACAAGTAGCAATGATCTGGCATATTTGAAATATATTCCATTAGAATCAGCGCCCTAGAAAACCTGAAAATGTGAATTTATAGCATCATATAAGTGAATTAAAAATGTTGTGTTCTAACTGAAAAGTGCTGGTTACTTGTTCTTTCATTTTTTTCCTACGCAGAGAGGACTAAACAGCCATTTATGGTAATCATATCATTTTTAAATATTTTCCAATGTATTTTGCGCCCCAGAAAACCTATATTGAAAAACAATTAGCCGAAAAATGTAACTTTCAAATTTTGTGAAAATTGTGCACTACTTGTAATTTTGGTGCTGCAATATTACCACCCCAGTAAATTCAGACGTTTTCGTTAATATTTGTAGATTTTAGAGGGGAGGGTAAATATGACCCCCCCCCCCCCCCCGGTATTTGTCTTGACTTTGACTCGGTAGTGTAAACGCGGTCTTAAAATTTTTGAAATTTTTCAATTAAATTATCATGATATCTAGTAAAATTTATGGTAGCTAATAAATAATAAAAGCAATGATTAAAGTAATTTCAACAAGAAATTTTTTTTTAAATTTAAAATTTTTATTGTTTCACTAGCTAATAAAAAGTATTAGCTAACACAAAATCAAAATTTCTAGCTACAATCTTACTGTCAAAATGTCAAATGTTCTAGAATAAAAACCTCATGATAAAAGCTATTTTTCAAAAGAAAAAATTGGACTTCTGGATTTCTCTCACAAAAAAACCGCTTTATCTAATACTGTTTAATTTAATTTGAATATATTTATAAAAACCTTTAAAAAGGATTGTCCCATGCAATACAATATTCCATTGGAGCCACTAAAATTCAAAATGACCTCTATTGGACACTGTTCATAAAGGGCCACCAAAAAATGAAATGGCTCTTACAAGACATTGTCCATTAGAGCCACTTAAATATGAAATATATTTCATATATATTAGGCAATTTTCCCTTAAAGCCATCAAATCTGAAATGGCCCATATTGGATAGTGTCGCTTGGAGCCACTCAACTATAATGTGGCCCGATATTAGCCAATTTTTATCAAACGCCTTTGAAAAGGCAATGGCCCATGCAAGACCATGTTCCATTTGAGCCAAAAGTTCGAAATGGCCTTAATTAGTCACTGTTCATAAAGGGCCACTAAAAAATATAATGGTTCTTACAAGACAATGTCCCCTTGGAGCCACCCAAATGACAAATATTATTTAGATTATCTAAAAATAAAAAAAATAAAATGTTTGTTACAATATATTTTGTTACATTATGTCAACTTAACAGCGTTCTGGTGAATTACTCATAACGCTGCAAAGTACTACTTTGCAGCGTTGCGGCCTATAGGACGGAACGTTGCAAAGTAATCAATGACATGGAAACAACTTCAATTACTGTATTCCAGAATGTATTATTTCCATTTATGTTAATGATTGCAGCTTTATTATCCAATTTGCAGTGACGGGACTAGCTACTGGATGTAAATAATTGTTTAACATGTACTGTAATCCATTATGGCGAAACGTCCAATAGAAGACACTAAATTAACCAAAGAAAGTGACGACAGTGTTCAGTAAAACTGTACGGACACAGACGGTGAATAAGTTTGCTTCAGTCGACTATAGTCAAGATGGATTAATGATTTATCACATCCATGCAGGAGATAACTTCCAATAAACTTTAATTAGATTTAAATGTATAATTAATACTGTGTACCAGTGTACCTGTTAATAAATTTCACTTATATTCGATATAGTACAGTACATGATTAAAATGTATAAATGAGCAACCATAAAATCCTTTCTTCACAAACCGAACGCTGATAAGTTGACATAATGTAACAAAATTACATACATCATTGCTTGCAAAGGTCACTTTTCAGCGTTAAAGACCCTTGTTTATTGATGTAAACCTCCCTCGCTGCGCTCGCTCGGTACATAAATAAACTCGGGTCATAACGCTGCAAAGTGCTACTTTGCACACAATGATGTAAATAGTTATTAGATTTAATTAATACGGGATAAAATTCACATTATATTCAATAGGCCTATAGATAATTGTTACATTAGGGTAAGAGGCAAAACGTCTACATTTATGTCTCCAATATATTAATTACTGGTAGGGGATGGAATTCGTAGGGGTCGTAAGATAAATATAAACTAATCCCCCACCAATGACAAAATGTTAATAATGAAGTGTATAGTACGCGAAATAGTGATAAGTTATCCTTCCTAGAGGTACCGAAGGGTCATACATTATTTCTTAAAAAAGCACAAATTTTAATCGCTTGTCAGTGAGAATTTATTAAAACCTGTTGTTATTTACAGTATTGTTATTTACAATTTAACATATTTTGTTTGCACAAGTTTCGATCTTCAAACGGCTGAGACATCCAAATAGTGGCGCAAATTGACCATTTGTGAAAAGGTATTGTTTATTGTTTTGGGTAGAAAACACCGCCACTAATGTTTGAAATTTAAATAAATTAACTTTTTAAATCATCTAAAAAACACATATTTTGTGTTTCCGGTCACTTTGCGCCATTAATTCGAGAAATCACATCCGCGTTTTTGACTGTCGGGTCATAAGTGATAATAATTATCTATAACGAAAGACTTAAAATCGTCTAAAAACTACTTATTATACAACCCATAATCAGAAATTACACAAAAGTGAATTGTATGCGTTATTGTAGATATATATATTTTTTTAAATATCTGCAAAGGTATTTTTGGCTGTAGAATTAAATTGATAATAAATACTATTGTTTACCGCTAGGGGTGCAAGTTAAATTCATAAGAACTAAAGGCAATTTCCTTGTAATTGTTTATTTTGGGCCATTATGCCTAGATTGGGCCATTTTGTTCTAGGTGGGCCATATTTGCCCTAAGAGGACGTGTACCTTTTGGGCCATCGTAGTAGGATTAGGGCCACTGCTCCAAGCCCAAGGCCATTTAAGGGCCATTGGACCTTTAAAAGGTGGCCCTAATAGTGGGAAAGCTTATATATATATATATATATAATATTCTTATATTACGACTCAGAAAACTCTAAAGTTGGTTGTCACATAGGTGGTAAGCATTATTTTGGGTGCCTAGCTAATGCAGATGACATAATTTTACTGTATCTATTTTAGGGTTACATTTTATGGTTGACATTTGTGCAAAGTTTTATAGGGAATTTAAGTTACGCATTAGTATCAACATCAACCCACATAAATGTAAAACGAAATGTATTCTGTTCAGTACAGTATGGAAGCGGCCTATGGCTCACATTATTGTTGTTGTTAATGGTACTAAAATATATTTTTTATTTATATATACTTTACTGTATACTAAACTTTGTAGCTACTGTCAGACTGTATGTATAACCGGTATTCAAGCCTCAGTATGAGTGAAACTGGAGTTAGTGGAGATTGTCCGGATAGACAATCAAATCAAATCAGTCAAATGGAGACAGATAGTCTTAATATACGAATAATGAGACAAATGTCACGAGAACAGCTACTCAGGAAATACAACAAAGATAAACTTGCGGAAGCAATCGTGCGAAGCGGTAGCTTCGCCGGAACTCAGGAAGATTCTGGAATCAGTTTAGAAACACTAACGTCCGTACTACAGGATAACAATGAAGTCCTTGTTAAGAAAATTAAGGAAGACCTATATGCTGAATTAAATGATAAGATCGACGAGAAAATAGACGCAGCTACTACAGCGATTAGATCGGAAATGGACGAGAAGTTCGAAGAGTTTAACGAGTTTAACGTCATCCAATGCGGGGAGTGGTGCCGAAGCAGTGGCGGTAGTTGTCGCCAATCGTGTCAAGCTACGAAATCAATCTAGTGTACTCGAAATAGCTCAAGAGATCATTAGTACAATAAAGTCGGGTATAAAGGTACTGTCGGCTGAGCGTATTGGCTTTGGTTACCGCACGGGAGAAGGCAATCAATCATCAGACCAAACTGTTTCTCTACGAGTTGTCCTGGAAACTGAGCAAGATCGTTTAGGGATATTGAAAGCTAAAAGTGCGCTCCGTGGCACTAAATTTAAGTCAGTGTTTGTGACACATGAGAAAACTAATGCCGAGCTCACTGCGGAACGCAACATGAGGAAGATTCTGCATTCCCAACCCTTCAAAGGAGGTTCTTTGGTAATAAATGCTGATGGAATCATTGTTGATCGGAGAGTTCCGGTTGTATCTCAAACTGGTGCGAATGGAATTTCCCGGGGAGGGGTCGGTAGCGCTAGTATGGGTGCGGAAACGAATAGTACCGATTAGGACTCATGCCCCTTGCCAAACTGTTTGACATTTGCCACATATAATGTAAATGGGTGGACTTTAAACAATAAGGCATTGAGACAAGGAATACTCGTTCGAGAGAATATTGATGTAGCTATTATTACTGAAACTCATAATTTACCAGAAGAAGATATTAGTTTTAAACTTGGCGAAAGTTATTATAAATGGATAGGTCATCCAAGGACAATCGTACATAAGCGTGCATCACACGCATTTGGTGGTGTGGGAATCTTTTTATCGCAACAAACTCTTGAGAGATATGCTTATACAATTGTTGACAAATCGTACGATGGCATACTCGGGATTAAACTCACCAGTTGATATAACGATGAAACCTTTCTTGTATTTGCGTGCTATCTACCGCCCGAAAACTCAACCTATGCACGGGATTCCGTTGAATTTTACAGTTCGCTGCTATCCTCTGTTTATTTCTATGGCGAAGCCGTTGATCACATTTTAGCTGCGGGGGACGTTAACGGTAGAGTTGGTAATTTGGCAGATGTCATTCTGGGTCTTGATGATGATAACATACCTCACCGCCTTCCTATTGATCCAGAGATTAACTCGCACAGACGCAGTCTTATAGATTATTGCAAAGAGAGCTGTATGTGCATCGCTAATGGAAGAATTACTCCTCAATATGATAATTTTACATCAATTCATACCAATGGAAGCTCAGTAGTTGACTACTTTCTACTAACTCATCACTCGCTCAAACAGTGTGATAAGCTGGAGGTTAAATCCGGCTCCGACCTAGTGACTAAACATAATTTAACGCATCTTCTGTTTGGAAATAGCAAATTACCTGATCACTCTTTGGTAAAGTTAACATTTAATACTGACAATTTAGTGCAGAGTAACCTTGTCGACGATAAACAAACTGATAGTCAAACTACTAACCATGGAGAAAGTAAGAAATGGCGAGTAAACGATATTCCCCCTGGGTTCATGCATTCTGAAACATGGTTTTGTACTATAAGTTTACTTTGCCAACGTATTTTAGAGTTTAGGGAACATCAACTACATATTGACACAGTGTACAATGATATTTGTGATGCTATTTACGAAGAAATGAAGTGTTACTTGCAACCCTCATCAGTGCAGAAATCTACGCGGAAACGTCTTAAAACAAATAAACCGTTCTGGGACGCTGATCTAACTGAACTGTGGAAAACTTATCATAAAAGTGAAAAACTACTACTTCAGGAAAAGAAGAACAAGGCTAGTAAAGCGCGGTTAGAATATCTACAAGACAATTTCAAAAAGTCCCGACGAATATTCGATCGAACCCTGCGGAGGAAAGAACGTCAATATCAATGGCGCTCAAGGAATATAGTTGAAGAATTAAACACCAACGACCCGAAGCAATTCTGGAATTATCTGAAATCGCTTGGTCCACGGAAAGATTCACGTATACCTTTCGAGGTAGAGAAAGATGGTGCAGTATCTAATGATCCCGCTGATGTTCTTAATCACTGGAGAGAAGGCTTTAGTAATCTACTTAACGCCGACATAAACCCGCCCTCGCGACTGACTACCTCCTGGTGTCTTTTCTAGTAACGGCGAAAATTGTGAAAATGTAAGTAACTCGAATGAGTTCGCTTCAACTGTTTCACGCGAACGTGAGCAATTGGAATGGGTTCTCGATTCCCCGGCCTACGATCCCGATTCACCAGAAAACTGCAGTATAACTAGCGAGGATGTCGCACGTGCTGCAAAGAAGCTCAAATTTAACAAGTCGGTCGGCCCTGATAGTATTCCAAATGAAATCCTGAAACGAGAATCGTTAAACGATTTATTAGCAACTTTATTTGATTCCATTTTCAAGGAGGGTGTGGTGTCGTCCCTAGTATCTGGCTGAAGGCAGTGATTAAGCCCATACCTAAAAGCACAATGACAGATTTTACATCACCATCAAGTTATCGTGGTATAAGCTTACTTTCCTGTATGAGCAAACCGTATACAAGTATTTTAAATTCTAGAGTTTCAGAATTCTGCGATAAGAATAATACATTGGCGGAAGAGCAAAACGGGTTCAGAGCGGGTCGCTCGTGCGAAGATCATATTTACCTTTTACATTCTATTATAAGCAACCGAATAAATTCCAGCAAGTCTACTTTTGTAGCCTTCGTAGATTTTTCGAAAGCTTTTGATTGTGTAGATAGGGATTTGTTACTCTTTAGTTTACTTTCAGTTGGAATTGGCGGTAACTTGTATTGTAGTATAAAAGCCTTATACTCAGAAACTGTAGCCTCTGTTTTAGTTAATAATTATCAGACCTCCTGGTTTCGTACTTTAAAGGGTGTAAGGCAAGGTGATAATTTATCTCTGGCACTTTTTAATATTTTCATTAATAGTCTAATAGAGGATATAAAAGAGTGTAAATTAGGTGTTCAATTTGGTGATCTAATTTTCTCTATATTAGTTTATGCTGATGATGTGATGCTTTTGGCTGAAACAGAATCTGATCTACAGTTACTTTTAAATTGTTTGCACCGCTGGACCCAGCGATGGAAAATGACTGTTAATATATCTAAATCAGAAATAATCCATTTTCGCGGAGTGCGTCGACCATTAACTGAGTTTAAATTTTATATTGGTGAATCAGCTGTAAAAATTGTACATGATTATAGGTATCTTGGTGTATTTTTTGACGAATTTCTAAAATTCGACAAAGCGATTATAACTTTAACAGACTCTGCTAAACGTGCATTTGGTGCAATAATTTCACGTTCTAAACTTGTTGGTGGTTTTTTCTATAATACATACACCTCTTTATATAATTCATGCGTTTGTCCCATCCTGGATTATGCGTCTGGTGTTTGGGGGTATCTAGCTGCGCCAGATATTGATACTGTACACCGAAAGGTGATGCGATCATTCTTAGGTGTCCATAAGTTCACACCAAACTTGGCAGTTGAAGGTGAAATGGGCTGGATTTATCCTCAACACAGACGTTATCTTAGCTTGGCTAGGCGCTGGAACCGATTGGTGGAAATGACAGATGACCGTCTGCCTAGACAGATTTTTAATGTTGATCATGGTGACACCTCAGGGTGGTGCAATGAAATGCTAAGTATTTTCAAGGTGCTTAATTTTACAGACTCTTACCATAGGAAACTTAAGGTTAATTTAAATAATTTTAGCAATGTTCCCGACTATAGTCAGTATTTCATCGTACAGTATGGCCCAAAATTCTTATCACCTGTTATTGCCGTAGAAATTCCATTTTATTGAGAGAGAAGGTCATGACGTCATGACATGACGTCACAAAAGTAAAAGTATAGTGTATCTTGCATGAAGACTTGCTCGCCTCATGTTCACGAGAGAATTATCATATCCTATAATGAGTGAGTGAATATTAGAACCATTTAAAGTGAAAGGACACATTGAGTGAGAGGCAACAATGGAAGTGTAAGGCATCCTCTGGGATTTACCCTCACCTGTGTATATTGGTGTATAACGTATTATATATTTTGGCCGCATTTTCTATGGCCTATTGTTATTTGGTAAACCAATCCCAGATGGCTTTCCTTCCATTCATATATGACGAGAGCAGGATGAGATTAGATTCATTCTGTCGATATAACTTTGTAGAAACGTTACATAGTTTTCACCGTTCGTTCTTTCGTTCGTTCGTTTATTGTTTGATTCGACTTGTTTCACGAACTGAACTTTTTGGACTCTATTCAGTGACCTATTGGTCACTGAACTTAACTATTATTGTTCTAATTGAACTGAACGTACAGTGCATTTGTACTGTACGTGTTATAAATCATTTGTTTGAAGGAAGGAAGCGTCATCATGTGATTGTGCACTGGTGCCGTTTATACATATTGAATATTAAAGTAACTAGGACTTGAACTGAGTTTTCTTGACGAACGAAACGGATGCGTAGAAACGACGTTCTTAGAGGGAAAGAATATCGACGGAACAAAGTGAAAACTATCTCGTTGAAAACGACAACGCGTAGCCGAATTAACGAACTTGAATAGATTTGATCTTCAATGTCTAGCGCCAACCGAACGCCATCAACGAACCATCCATCAGTGGAAACGAGCTCGGACCTCATTGATATGAGGGATGAGCCCAGACGAGTATCAGTCGTGGATGGCAGGATCGAGTCGGGCCGAGAACTCGCCCGAACCCCGAGAACGAACCCAACACAAGTGGAGGGCGCCTGGCAACCAACAACGAGCCCAGGCGGTGTGGACGCTCAATTCCTGGGGCTGCTAGAGCAAGCATCGGCGCTCGCTTACGCACTAGCAGCTTGGTGGGAACTGAGCAGGGGCCACCCACTCAACCAGAACGAGCTGTCCTCCCAACTCACGAACCTGAACCAGCCAATATTCGACACGAACCTGAAAGAACCTCGACACAGACAACACGACCCAAAGACCCCCAGATCCAACGATCATCACGATCACAACGAAGTGCTGTTCTGATTGACCCCCAACAACCAGAGATCCTTAAACGATGATCTCAACGAGCAGAACTGACTCTGTTTGGAACTGTTGAGAACCCAACTGGTGAACTGCCGGTGGAACCGGAGCTAAGTATACTTTTAAATAAAATAACGGTCTACATAGATCATTTACGTGCGTGCGGAGAGGAACAAAGGGCTGTTGAGATTGAAGACCGGGTCAAAGCCCAGTGTCAATCTCGAGAGACCCGTTCCAATCCAAACGTTAGGAGGGAACCCAGAGGAACCCAGAGTGAAGATCTGAGGGAGGGAGACCCGACCCCAAGCATTATCACCGAGGTGCCACGCGTTGATCCAGAGGATTCTGTGTCCCAGGTGACACCAGACTCCATCTGGGAGAACGTCCCTAGGCAGAATGATCGTGTTTCAGGGGTCGGATCTATACACTCATCCACGATCAATCGAATGAGAACGAATGCAGGGATTGAACAAGCAAGAATGGAGCTAGCGGATGGCATGAGAGAACAAGAGCGTGAGTTAGAGAGAGAAAATAAAAGGAGAGTAAGTGAACGTGAACTGGAAAGAATAGAAAAAGAGGAACGTGAGGAACGTGAGAAAAGGGAATGTGACAAAAGGGAACGAGAGAGAAGGGAACGAGTACAAAAGATAGCAGATGAGATGGAACGGGATAAAAGGGAAGGTGAGATTGAAAGGGAACGGGCAAGGGCCAAGAGGGAAATGGTTCGGCTAAATGCAGAACAGTGCATATTATTACGTATGGAAGAGGAGGCATCTCAACTTGGAATTTCCCAGAGGGGAAATAAAACCAAGTGTGATTCAATGAATATACTAACTACTGTAGAACCCAATAACCTAACTACTGTAGAACCCAATAACCGAGAAATTGAAAGTAACCTTCTAGCCATAGAAACACCCCGTTATCCATCACCCTGTTCGCGCTTTCGAAGACCTTTAGCAGTTTAACCTGCCAAAATTTATATGTCTTTTCGTTAATTAAAACCACTTTAGCATACGACAATAATTTATGCTAATACGCAAAACATTAGCCGAAGTCAGCCCATGCGCGATCATTCACCCGATGGATCTACACCCGGGAGACTGAATTCGGATGCTTGAATTGTATTATTACAGTGTAAGGTTGCAGTGTATACCTAAGGTATTATTCGATAGATCGTTAATAATTAATCTCTGACAGATATTATTGGCTTTCGGGAAATATTAACAGTTCCTTTAGGACGTGGCGCTTTACCTATTTAAACAGAACTAAGACTTATACTAAACGCAACGATACTGCTGCTGATTAAAGTATAAAACGTATTCTTTAGGAAATACTTTGTTACCAATCACAATCATACACACTATTCTGCCGACAGTCAGTATATTTGATCACACATAAAGAGAGCAGTAATTGACTCGCGTAGGGTCTGCTAAATAACATTGGATTCAATACACACCACATTAATATAAATCGCAATTGTTATATATAGCCGGTCTCTCTAACCTGTAGTGTTATCAAGAAAATTGGGAATTGGGTGATTTATCCGTATTATCCAAATAGCAATATTTCCATCAACAAATATTTACAATTAATAACTGACGGTAAAATAACAGTACAAACAATATGATTAATGAGTTAGGTGATATTCGATTCGTGAGATTAGATTTGATGAGGTAACAGTTTATACTTTCGATAATTCAAGCAGTTCTGCAGTTCACGGTTCAGCAGTATCTATCCAAAAAATGCCGGTGTTTCTGGCTTAGACAGCAATAACAACAAAAGTAACAACTCTCTCTCTCCCTCCCGTCAGAGCGAACACTCTCCATGATTTCCAGGAAAGCTACACGTCGACAGGAAAAATCGCCCTGATTGGCCCAAGCCAAACAAAGAACCACGCTGCCAATGGCTGTTTCCATGTCAGCAACCAGCTGCTAGATGTCGTAATATGAATCATCACGGCTAAGCTGTGAAAGGTGGTTTGTGCATTACAAGTTTTTGTCTTACCATGTCCGCTAAAACACGTATATAGCAGAATGATTTTTATGTCCGTTAAAACACCTGTAAAGGTACCTTGCGGGCGAGGGGAATATATCTACAGTTAGAAAACCTTTTAGAGTATTCCAGCGCCTGTGGGGAAACTGGATTGCGAAGCAAAAGGGGCCAGTTATATCCCACAGAAGCTTTTACACCGCTCCCAGAAAATGGGATTTAAGTCTATAAAATATACAAAATCACAGTTTCTAAAATACAAAAATACTCTAAACAGTTAGTCTTTCTTGCGCGGACGGCGTTTACGCAGTTTTTTGAAGCTAGCAAGAGTCCTTTTCTCTTTGGGGCGAGCCACTTTACTAGGAGGGCTATAACTCCGGGGTGAAGGGTGCAATATGATTGCATCAGAAGGTAGGGGATTGCGATCGGTATATCCGCCGGTCGAAGTACCGGGTTGATGGACATCAACGTCCGGGGAGAGGGGTCTAACGGCTTTGAGAGCTCGTTTCAAGACAGCCGCTCTTACGGGTCCTTTACGAGTGGTCTGAACGAGGGCCGTGGGTGGACCATAGGCCGTTAGAAACTTCCTTGGTTTAATGGTTCTTTCTAACTCGCGTTCGCGGGCTCGATACTCGTAAGGCCTTCGATATACTTCTTGTAACTCAGGGTGTGAGTTGACAAATAAGTCTCCATAGGCAGGGTCTTGACGAATAAAGTTTATTAAGTTGTAAGACTGGATGTCACTCGGATTAATACTCCTGAGGAATTTACGTACGTATTTGGTTGAAATACATTCTCCAACGCGCTTCAACAGTTCATAACTTGATAGGCGCGATTTCTGCTCGACGGAGGCAAACAAATATGGATGGAACGCATAAACTCCTTCGTAGGCGCGTCCGGGATAATAGCGATGACGTGAGTCACGATGTAAATCAGCGTTCGCTTCCCAAGCTCTAATGTAACGTAGTGTGATCATTTCATCTACGCTTTCCAAATCGCGATTAAAAAGGGCAATCGAAACTGGCGTGTCCCTTTAGTTGACAATGATGACATTGAGTCATAAATTGAGGGCAAACCGCAAAAATGTGCAAATTATTAAATCTGCAATACGCGCAATAAATTTCCATCGCCGGTTGTTCGGGGAAATAGGAACAGCGGACGTTTGTGTCCATGGGCGTAACATGGTCTCTCGATGCGCATAACCGACAACGTTGCCGAGAAACATAGTTGACATGGCGATAATCGTACGCAGTGAGACACTGTGGACCTTGATACCATTCTAGGATGTAATCGTTGTCGCTGTTCCGAGCGCGATAGGCTGAATCTCTTCAGATTCCAGACATATTGGTTCGTCTTCCCAGTCTGTTACGAATAGAATTTTCGTGATCTATTCTCGGTTTATAGTTACGACGCCGCTGGGTATGATATTTAAATAGAACCATTTCCCTTTCGGTGTCTACATCGTCCGTATCATGTAAATCGATAGGATGGCCGGTAGTTAAGAAGTCCATATACGTACCATTACGATGCGTATAGCGAGCGGTTAATTTTCGATAGTCCAATTCACGCGTAAGTTGCTCTTGGGACATCGGCGGTTCGATATCGTTAATCGATAAATAAACGACCATCGTCCTCCGTAATAGTCGGATCGGCTTCACCGCGTATCAAGCTATCCACAAACGCTTGTAAAGGTAGAGTATATCGCTCTCTAATACCAAGGTCATCTTCTATTAATTCCGTCATATTTGCTATCAGAGTTTGTTAATATCAATATAAGTTAATATTTTAGGTAAGCGGGCGTCGCTGCCTACTAGGCCCTTTGCCCCCGGACAGTGGGTTTCTCAGCGCCGATGTACCGCTGTCGCAGTGTTTACGCCAACATGTAGCACAGCACGACAACGATAACCGACACAAGTCCCACCACTGTCCGTCCCAAAGGCTTGAATCCACTTGAGGTTATCTCGGTAGAGTTAAGGCTATTTTACAATTGCGATTAGCTACTGTAAACACACTTTAGTAGTAACATTCACCTATAAACGCACAAATTCCATACAATCATTACTTACTGCACACATGCATACCATTTGTCCGTTAGTCAGTGTCTTCCAGAATGTCACGTATTTACTATGTATCCTTGGATACTAATAGTGCGCTATATATACTCTTATGCTACGCAATGGGGCAAGCTTTTTATTGTTCCCTTAACTTGCTTCTAATTCTAGCGTGGGTGTTGCCATGGTGACATTATGGAAAACTAGCGGTAGAATTAGGGCAATCCTCATGCATACAGATCTGGGATGTTATTTAATAGTAATTCTTTAATTGTCAATATCCTCTTTATGCATGATTTTATAAATTTTATCGGCTATTGACTATATGTTGGAGATTCTCACACTCTAGCACACTCAATATGAATCTCCGCTCCCATGATCTATTAATTACTGGAATTTTGGGAATGTTATAAATTGCACAAAATGACAATTTATGAAATTCATTCGAATATGAATTTAAATTTATTCCCGTGAATTTTATTATTTGATATTAAATTGACATAAATTTTATTCCAGAGCATATCTGGGGACTCAGGATCCTTAATTCGGTAAAATTTGTCTTTTAAGAGTATCGGTAAGTGCTACGATATCTTAATCGACTAGAATTGTTAACGGATCTGAATTTTACAGATTTTAATAAATATTAAATTAATATTTAGGATGGGCACCAATTTATTCCAGAACTTGTCTGGGGACGTTAACCACTGATTCTAAAATTTGTCTTTCAAGTATATCGGTGGGTGCCACGATATCTTAATCGACTAGAATTACAGGTGGTCAAAAGTTTAACAGATTTATTTGCGATTTACGCTACTGTTAGAGGGACCTCACGCTACTATATGTATTATTTGTTATAAGGTAGAAGAGCAATATCGCACGAAGCAATGTCAGTGTGAAGAGGCAAGTCGTTTCCAAGGTCTACCCAGAGCTTGGTTTAGCCGAGACACGAGGATCTGAACTTTGCATTCCTAATACTCTGCCTACCAATAATACTTAAATATAGTAGTGGCTTTATTGTACTTTAAGAAGTACTGACATGTCATCTTACTATAGTCTCGCATTTATAATATAATACGGACAGTAAGGAAAGAGAAAAATAATTATTTCTTGCCGTCGCACTAAATATATTGTAAGTAATTAAATACGTAATAAACACTAATATATTGCACTAATTTACTAAATATTCTAAAATAACATTCTACTAAATAAAATTAAAGAAAACGATTATAATAAAATTACATAATAATACATACCTAAATATAAAATAATAATAAAAAAAAATATAAAATAATATAGTCACACACCCACTCCATATATAATTACGTTATGGAGTCCCTAGATCTTTGTCGAATTAGGGAAGTGGTCGTAGGAAGAGTATCCTGCCTTCCATGGTTTCCGGACAGTTTTCGGTCTCTTCCCAGTAAACCTAAGCGACCAGCTGGGCGATTAGGCTGTCGTGTTACTTCCGCCGCTCCCTTGGCCTGTCTAATCTCCTCAGTGGTAAGATGAGGAGGCCATTCATCTTCTTCTTTACTTAGGGAGTCGGGTCCACCTAACCAGCCGGGAGTATCTATCCGTTCTTGAGGAGTTGCTCTTCTGGAATCGATGTCGGCTGGATTAATCGTCCCAAGGCAATGTCTCCATTGATCTACATTGGAGTTAATATCGTCATTATCTGAGGAGTATGGTGTTCCCTCAGTTGGGTCGTCCACATCACTGCTCTCCACTTCCCCCTTTACTTGGTATACCTGTTGTTGAGGTAATCTCTCTTTGAGAGTTCTACGGGAAGGGCCAGTGAAGTACCAACCTACTCTAGTTCTTACCGCATAGGTTTGTAGTGGCTGTGGTTGAGCAGGCCGTTTCTCTAATGGCTCGAGCGCCTCATGCGCGTTTTGGCCGATGAGTATTTGCACTCCAGGATAATCGGTTTGGAATCGAGGTATCTCAAGATGTTGGACGCTCTCATCTTCGTCCCAATTATAAAGGTCTGCTTGAGTAGTAGCAAAGTTCTTTATAGCCACCATTTTTACTGACCTTACACCTTGTGTTCCTAACTTATCCTGGGGGGTGGACAACACACCTACATAGTAATCTGCCGTCAGGGTAGATTTCCAAACCTGCATAATTCCTGACATACTCAATTTAGTCCGGAACTTGGGTTGTCCAGCAAAGATATCTTCGGCTAGTTCTTGATCGATGAATGTTCCTGTGCTGCCGGAGTCAAGTAGGGCGTTCACTATGTAACTCTTGTTGGGACCATGAACTCGAACTTGCACTACAGGAAATTCTCTTATTCCTATGTTGGAAGTTGGAACTTTCCAAGATGGTTGTTTGTCAAAAGGAGTTGGAGTAAACTCGTCAG
>JAUCBJ010008447.1:0-36602 GCA_032718475.1 Nemertoderma westbladi | reverse complement strand
TTTCACAAGTTTCAGCTTAACATATCATAAATAACGAAACTGGAAAAGGATTTCACTTTACGACCATAATAATATAATGCCTTTTGCAAGCGGCTTACAAGCCACTTACGAACCGATTATTACTTACTTTTATTATGAACTTATAAGGCGATGGGCAAATGGCAAGGCAAGCAGTAGAAGCCACCTTTGCCTCACATCTCTGATTGTAATCCCAATTATCCTTCCCCCTGTCTTTTCCGTTTGACACATGTCTGTCTGCCAGTCTATTTCTGCCAATAGACATCAATAAAATTAATTTATGAATTTAGGGCCATATTTTATATTTTGATATTATAAAGGGGCCACTGTTAATAAATTTAAAGTAATTAACTGTAGATTATGAACTCAATCTAACATGGGTGTATTTTCCTGGGAAGGCCATTTAATATATTTGTTTTAAGTTTTAGGGCCATTTCATATCTCTGTATTTCTAATTCAGGGCATATTCTAAGGAAATCTTGATATCGCACTTCACTTGGGATTTCACTTCACGATGGGCACTTCAGTGGATGTAGACCTATATTTTTTATTATATGATACAATAACTGTTGTTAACAACGGTGGGACTGGGAAGTAACATCGGGGGGAGTAACATCGTGCCCGTGTGTGTCTGAGTCTGTATTCACAGAAATACTCAATATTCAAATCCCTTAAATTTTCCTAGAATTAACATACGTTTTTAATGACTAAATCTGAAACATTTTGAAATCTTAAACTATATTTGAAAGTTATTTTTTGTGGTACTAATTATCATCTGGTGTGTTTAAAAATGGCCAAACCAAATAATTAATAAAATAGGCCACAAAATGGCACTCTGCTGTGGCCAAAAGTGCCTTTTTGTGCAAATGGTATTCTGAACAAGTGTCAACATTTCTGAACAAATTTCAAATCATTCCAGCAAAAATCGGCGGAGAAATAGCCGATTTCATGACAAAATATAATTCTTAGTTAAAGGTGTTTAATATGTCGCTTCATTTCTAAATTTAATATGTAGTCTGCGAAAATAACAATATTACGATCCATCGGTATTGTCTTATTTGCTTACATTTCATAATATCGATCTTACGATTTATATTTTCATTAACTTTTTTTATTTTCTGAATTTATTTACTATTTCTCACTGAAAGTGGACATTTTATTGAATTTTAATAGCAGCAAAATGGCCTACTTTAGACCATGTACTTAAAAGGCCATTAAAAAGGATATGGCCCCTACAAAACAATGCCCCCTGTCCTAAAGGCCTGTTTACACGTGGCAACTTTTAGAGCAACTTTCTCGGCAACTAGCAATGTGTTTGGAGCAATTTAATTTAATCGCTGTTTATTGTTTACACGTGGCAACTTTACCAGCAACTTCACCAGCAAAGTGGCCGGAAACTTTTATAGCAACTTGGCTATTTTGACCGTAAAATAGCGGGTACTGGTTCAGTATGCATACACCTCTCACCAAATTAAATATTTACTAGCTAGTTTTTGATAATTTATTTTTTTTGAAATTTAGCCATTTTATTTTGAAAAAATTAATGTTCTAGAACAAATATTTTTTTAGACAAAGGCCTGGTTAGTATTTAAAAAGAACGGGATGGATATAATACGTATATAAAATGAATAAAATAACTTTTTAGGTCGCGTTCACACTACCGAGTCAATGTCAAAGTTAACCCTATTTAACCTGGGGGGGAGGGGGCCAATATGACCCCCCCCCCCGTGGTTTTTTTATTATAATTCTGAAACAAACGCAGTTGGGAATCTGAAATTTTATAACTTTTCCTAAAAATCTATTGTCTTCCTAGGAGTGAAAACCGTTTTCAAAAATATTGGGTAGTTTTCGAGTTATAGCACCATTTTTTAACCCTATTTTTGGCACTTTTTTTGAGACGTTTTTTGAAAATTACATTTCATTAAATATGAATTGTAACATCTCTATTTTTTATTTACACCGGTTTTTTGGTCTTAGCAATTGGATGGAATTCATATAAATTGATTTAGAAATTTCAAACTGGTTTTTTTTCGGCGGGTGCCAAATTTTGGTGCCAGCACCAAATTTTGAAATATGTCAATTTTGTAAATTGATTGTTTGAAACTTGTATTTTACGCAATTGGGGTTTTTTGGGGTTCTGGTTTCGATGAAATATATACGAGTTGCACCAAGCGTATCAAACTTGTATTTTTCAGTGCTGTGTGCAAATTTTGGTGCTAGCACGAAATTTTGAAAATCCATTCAATAGATAAAATTGCTTGTGACAATTTATTTCTTGCATTTTAGAGGTTTATGGCTGTTCTGAATTCATTGGAATATATAATTATCGAACTAGACATCTCAAACTTGTATTTTTCGGAAGTGGGTGCAAAATGTGGTGCTAGCACCAAATTTTGAAAACCATCAAATATATCAATTGATTGTGCCATCTTGTTTCTTGCGTTGTACGGGTTTGTTAGGGTTCTGAATTCAATGGAAACAGTAAAAATTTCATAAGAGTTTTCAAACTTGTATTTTTCGCCGGTGGGTGAAAATTGTTGTGCCAGCACCAAATTTTGGAAAATGAGTAAATTGATCAGTAGATAGTATCATCTTGTTTCTTGCGTTATACGGGTTTATGAGGGTCCTGAATCCGATGGAATCAATAAAAACAGTACTGGACATCGCAAAGTTGTACTTTTTGGTGATGGGTACGAAATTTGGTGCTAGCACCAAAATTTGTCAAATTACGCCGAAAAATACAAGTAGCAATGATCTGGCATATTTGAAATATATTCCATTAGAATCAGCGCCCTAGAAAACCTGAAAATGTGAATTTATAGCATCATATAAGTGAATTAAAAATGTTGTGTTCTAACTGAAAAGTGCTGGACTTGTTCTTTCATTTTTTTCCTACGCAGAGAGGACTAAACAGCCATTTATTGTAATCATATCATTTTTAAATATTTTCCAATGTATTTTGCGCCCCAGAAAACCTATATTGAAAAACAATTAGCCGAAAAATGTAACTTTCAAATTTTGTGAAAATTGTGCACTACTTGTAATTTTGGTGCTGCAATATTACCACCCCAGTAAATTCAGACGTTTTCGTTAATATTTGTAGATTTTAGAGGGGAGGGTAAATATGACCCCCCCCCCCCCCCCAGTATTTGTCTTGACTTTGACTCGGTAGTGTAAACGCGGTCTTAAAATTTTGGAAATTTTTCAATTAAATTATCATGATATCTAGTAAAATTTATGGTAGCTAATAAATAATAAAAGCAATGATTAAAGTAATTTCAACAAGAAATTTTTTTTTAAATTTAAAATTTTTATTGTTTCACTAGCTAATAAAAAGTATTAGCTAACACAAAATCAAAATTTCTAGCTACAATCTTACTGTCAAAATGTCAAATGTTCTAGAATAAAAACCTCATGATAAAAGCTATTTTTCAAAAGAAAAAATTGGACTTCTGGATTTCTCTCACAAAAAAACCGCTTTATCTAATACTGTTTAATTTAATTTGAATATATTTATAAAAACCTTTAAAAAGGATTGTCCCATGCAATACAATATTCCATTGGAGCCACTAAAATTCAAAATGACCTCTATTGGACACTGTTCATAAAGGGCCACCAAAAAATGAAATGGCTCTTACAAGACATTGTCCATTAGAGCCACTTAAATATGAAATATATTTCATATATATTAGGCAATTTTCCCTTAAAGCCACTCAAATCTGAAATGGCCCATATTGGATAGTGTCGCTTGGAGCCACTCAACTATAATGTGGCCCGATATTAGCCAATTTTTATCAAACGCCTTTGAAAAGGCAATGGCCCATGCAAGACCATGTTCCATTTGAGCCAAAAGTTCGAAATGGCCTTAATTAGTCACTGTTCATAAAGGGCCACTAAAAAATATAATGGTTCTTACAAGACAATGTCCCCTTGGAGCCACCCAAATGACAAATATTATTTAGATTATCTAAAAATAAAAATATTTACAGTTACAAGTTATAGTTATAATACCGTAATAATAGTTATACAAGTTATAGTTACAATATATTTTGTTACATTATGTCAACTTAACAGCGTTCTGGTGAATTACTCATAACGCTGCAAAGTACTACTTTGCAGCGTTGCGGCCTATAGGACGGAACGTTGCAAAGTAATCAATGACATGGAAACAACTTCAATTACTGTATTCCAGAATGTATTATTTCCATTTAAGTTAATGATTGCAGCTTTATTATCCAATTTGCAGTGACGGGACTAGCTACTGGATGTAAATAATTGTTTAACATGTACTGTAATCCATTATGGCGAAACGTCCAATAGAAGACATTAAATTAACCAAAGAAAGTGACGACAGTGTTCAGTAAAACTGTACGGACACAGACGGTGAATAAGTTTGCTTCAGTCGACTATAGTCAAGATGGATTAATGATTTATCACATCCAAGCAGGAGATAACTTCCAATAAACTTTAATTAGATTAAAATGTATAATTAATACTGTGTACCAGTGTACCTGTCAATAAATTTCACTTATATTCGATATAGTACATGATTAAAATGTATAAATGAGCAACCATAAAATTCGTAGGGGTCGTAAGATAAATATAAACTAATCCCCCCCCACCAATGACAAAATGTTAATAATGAAGTGTATAGTATGCGAAATAGTGATAAGTTATCCTTCCTAGAGGTACCGAACGGTCATACATTATTTCTTAAAAAAGCACAAATTTTAATCGCTTGTCAGTGAGAATTTATTAAAACCAGTTGTTATTTACAGTATTGTTATTTACAATTTAACATATTTTGTTTGCACAAGTTTCGATCTTCAAACGGCTGAGACATCCAAATAGTGGCGCAAATTGACCATTAGTGAAAAGGTATTGTTTATTGTTTTGGGTAGAAAACACCGCCACTAATGTTTGAAATTTAAATAAATTAATTTTTTAAATCATCTCAAAAACACATATTTTGTGTTTCCGGTCACTTTGCGCCATTAACTCGAGAAATCACATCCGCGTTTTTGACTGTCGGTCATAAGTGATTATTATTATCTATAACGAAAGACTTAAAATCGTCTAAAAACTACTTATTGTACAACCCATAATCAGAAATTACACAAAAGTGAATTGTATGCGTTATTGTAGATATATATATTTTTTAAAATATCTGCAAAGGCATTTTTGGCTGTAGAATTAAATTGATAATAAATACTATTGTTTACCGCTAGGGGTGCAAGTTAAATTCATAAGAACTAAAGGCAATTTCTTTGTAATTGTTTATTTTGGGCCATTATGCCTAGATTGGGCCATTTTGTTCTAGGTGGGCCATATTTGCCCTAAGAGGACGTGTACCTTTTGGGCCATCGTAGTAGGATTAGGGCCACTGCTCCAAGCCCAAGGCCATTTAAGGGCCATTGGACCTTTAAAAGGTGGCCCTAATAGTGGGAAAGCTTATATATATATATATATAGTTAATTTATTTAAGAATATAATAGAGCATAATATGCTCTATTATATTCTTAAATAGGTAAATTACATTGTTTTAAAAATCGTAATTACTACAGTAATCAGTCCACATCCACATATCATCGTATAGTCAGGTGGCTTAGGGTAAAAATCACGACAAAGGTGAGGAAAGCACCATTTTTTCACTATATATGTAAAATTTTACGTAGAATCCATTTCGAAGGGTATCCAAAGCTGTAGTTGAGAGGATGACATTGATATCGATGGGTTGAGTGAACTTAAAATTGTAATTTTTTCTTACAGTAAACAATTTTTGGTAATAACGTACAACAAGGACTTAGGAATTAAAATTTTTTTATATTTAACTCGTAGATGACATTGCCTAACTGTGAGACCATTCACAGTCAAATCTTGATATTAATTCTTAAAACTTGTAGCATTACGTTGTTCAATCTATCATTGATTAATTTCGTTAACAAACATTTCATAAATAATGAAGATTTCCCTGTTTAATATTATAAAATACATTCGATGTATGTTATGTTATGTTATTAATGACGCCAGAGTAACAATAAGTTCATGATTGCACCTTTAAATTTAGACATACTGCATACACACATATCTGGCAAAAGTACGCTAATCAGCGTATATGAAGATATAAATATCACATTGTAATAATTAAAAATATACGAATATTATTTAGGCCTACAGTATTTGTAAAGTGAATGTAAAATGGCAAGTTTACAGTACGTACATAATCAAATCAATTGTAATGAAAAGTTATATTTTGGGTAGCTACCCTCCCCCTCTAAGTAAAAATAAGTAAAACCGACAAGGTAATTTTAAAATGAGAATAAAATATACATAGCTGACATTTATATACTGTAAAGTAGTTGCTAAAAAAGGGTATATTTACAATATGTTTGTCTTACTTACAAAATGTTAACGGTGTTCAAAAATAATTTCAAATAATGTTGTGTAGAGATAGTAGGTACAGTAGCTACAAATAATTACAATTAATGTTCTCAAATATAATAATTACGCCAATACAGAATGGTTTAAAATAATTACAAATAATAATGATCTCAAATATAATTACATTAAAAATATGTGAAAATACTAAAAATATAGCTAAAAATATTTGCAAGTAATGTTCTCAAAAATAATTATAGGCTACCAATACGGACTATACAGACTAACAAGGGACATAAATAAGATATACAGGGGGTATTAATATTAAATTAAATTTAAAAAAAAGGATATATATATAAAGATTTAACCGAAGTGTCTAATAAAGATATCTCTGTAGGGTAAAGTTTGCTACTGCCACTTGGCGCACAGGAGTGTCGCTGTATATATTCATTTTCGGGACATTTCACAGTCTAGTCTATTTTTGAACGCATTCAAACATGGAATACCAAGGGCATTACGTGCATTTACAACACAGTCCGGTAAAATGTTCCAAATGTTGACCACCCTATCCGCGAAGTTGTTGCATCTTCTTTGAGTCCTACAGTTCGATCGTTTATACAGTGCCAAGGAGGATCCCCGTGTTGAGTACTGGTGAAGTTCAGTACGAAATTGAAAGAAATTACTTCGTCCGATATTGTCAATCCAGTGAATAAACTTGTATGTTGTTATAAGGTCTGCTCGTACACGTCGATATATTAATGTTGGTAATTTGAGTGCCCTAAGTCGGTTTTCATGTCAGGTCAGTCAGAGAAGGGACTAGGCGAGTGGCACGGTGTTGCACTTGTTCAAGGGTGTCAATATCACGCTGAAGGTACGGCGACCAGACTTCTGTACCATATTCGAGGAGAGGCCGTACAAGGGATTTGTACAACAGGGTGAACATTGGAGCTTCTAAAAAGGTAAAGGTTCTACGTATTAGATGGACGACTCGCATGGCGCGGGCTGCTGTCTGTGAGCAGTGAGTTGTGAAGGACATGTCTGATGTGAATGTTATACCCAAATCACGTTCCTCGGTTACTGTTGAAAGTGACTGTCCATTCATTGTATAAGTAGCTTTGGGATTTCTAGAACCTAGATGCATCACCTTACACTTGGAATCATTGAAACGCAATTTCCAGCGGTTACACCATTCAACTAGTCTATCAAGATCAGTCTGTAAGGCCTGTATGTCAGTTGCATCATGTATGTCCCTGTAGAGTTTAGTGTCATCAACGAAAATCTTGCACAGGGATGAAACAATGGAAGGCACATCATTGACATAAGCAAGAAAGAGAATGGCTGCAGTGACAGTTCCTTGGGGCACACCACTGCTAACAGCTATAGGAGTACTGAGAACACCATCTACCCTGACACGCTGGGACCGATCTGTCAGGAAACCTTGTATCCACTGCGCTAAGTGGCCTTGTACGCCATACTCATGAAGTTTCTGAAACAACATGTAAAGAACATCGTCAACGAAATTAGAGACTTTTATCATGAACGTGGAAAATTTTAAGTAAATAGTCAATCTTTCACATAGTAACTATGTTCTAGAAATGTTATAGCTAACTGTAAATACGTTACATGTATTATTTCTCAAATAACAACACCATGCACTTTACTCCAGTCCCTGGCTTTAGACCCCGTAGGAATTTTGGGGTGGACGGGGTTTCTCACCGAATCCTAGTTGGACATACATATGTGGGTGAAAAAAACTTGGGTAGACTTTCTGGTTCCTGGGCGTAAGTTTTTTATAGCCATTTGTTTTGTGCGTCCGTGAGCTGTTCACAATTTCAAAAATTGTGGCGATTTGAGTATTTACTAGGACAGTTTCCAACGTAACATAATAATACACTTTAAAAATTGTGGTGAAAGTGGTAAAACATACCAGCGAATTTTTGCGTTATACGCCACATAATATACGGGAACAGTTCCGTACGTCCCCCCATTTTGCGAGATTTTTTTACTATACCATAACACCATGTTTCTTGAGCGACACTAATCAAATATTAGTATATAGTATATATAGATAGTATATATATAGTATATATATATACTATCTATATATACTATATAATATATATAATATATATATATATTGTATATATAGTATATATTATAGGTAGAAAAAATATATTCCATAATATTAAATGACAATACAAGTCATTTCAAGGCAATTCAAGTCATTTTAAAAATAATATATATATATATACTATCTATATATACTATATAATATATATAATATATATATATATATATTGTATATATAGTATATATTATAGGTAGAAAAAATATATTCCATAATATTAAATGACAATACAAGTCATTTCAAGGCAATTCAAGTCATTTTAAAAATAATATATATATATATACTATCTATATATACTATATAATATATATAATATATATATATATATTGTATATATAGTATATATTATAGGTAGAAAAAATATATTCCATAATATTAAATGACAATACAAGTCATTTCAAGGCAATTCAAGTCATTTTAAAAATAATATATATATATATACTATCTATATATACTATATAATATATATAATATATATATATATATTGTATATATAGTATATATTATAGGTAGAAAAAATATATTCCATAATATTAAATGACAATACAAGTCATTTCAAGGCAATTCAAGTCATTTTAAAAATGGGGGGACGTACGGAACTCTAGCCAAATATACAGTACCTGTTTTTTAATACATTGTGAAAAGATCCAATTATTTCATGTAATAATGTTACCTATACATATTTTCTATGCTGTGCAAGTAAATACATTGTGTTCTAGAATACTAGCTACTAATTTATAGCTATTAATAAAATTTGTTACATCATTTTAAGTATTTATTTTTAACATCATTTTAAGTATTTATTTTAAACATAAATCATTAATTTAACATAAAAACAGAAAGCATGTTCGTTAAATGGTATTTTCCGAACTTCAGGGTCCCCATAAACATAACCATGTAGGCTAATTATTTCTGTTACTTATTTTATTTATAATGTAGAAAGAAGGTGTTAAAAGTACAGTACATATAATAAATAATATAATTATTTATCTTGTTGAACATCGAACAGTTTTTTTTCAAATGGGAGACAACAAGGAAGTTGTTGACTACAACTTTGCAGAACTACAACATTAATTCGAGATGGTTTTGGGACATCAATTGTTTGTGATGCTTCTCGGTGTGTTATCTGTCAACAAGTTAGGTTAGGGGGTTCAGGGGATAATATCACAGTTACCGGAACAACCGAAGGTAGAAAGAAAATAATAGCAGCCGCACAAATCCGAAAAGATATCGTTTTGAAAAGGATAAATTATCTGGGATTAGACTCTGAGTTTGTATATCATTGCAACAATGAGTGTTACAAATTATACACATTAAAGAAAACACTTCTAAAAAAACAAAGAGAACCGGAAGTGATAGAGGAAACCAACGGAAAAGAAAATGAGTCTGTTCCAAGTCCAACTAAAAGGCTCAGGTCCGAAATCGCCTCACGTCACCAAGGGTCATTTCCTAAAGACGACCCCACCCAATTAACTATATGCGGTAATCAAAAGCATGGCAGTACTAGGGAGAAATACAGGATATGCGAGACCGGTACTACTATGTTATGGGTACCCATTTTTTGACCGTTTATTTGACCATGTTAATGGCTATTATCTTGAGGTTTTTTCTTTTAGAACATTAATGTCATCTTCTGTTAGACGTTAGCTATTGTTTTTTTTTATGGTAGCTAGTGATTTCTTTTAGGTAGCTACTATTTTTAAAATTACAAAACCAAATTTTTGGTACCTAATTTTTGATCAATTTTTTTACCATGTTATTGCATATTATCATGATGTTTTTCGTTCTAGAACATAAATTTCACCTTCTGAGAGAGGTTACCTATTATTTTTTATTAAGGTAGCTAGTGATCTTAAAATTACAAAATAATATTTTGGACCATGTTAATGGATATTATCAAGATGGTTTTTTGTTCTAGAACATAAATTATTTCACCTTCTGAGAGAGGTTAGCTATTATTTTTTATTATGGTAGCGTACCTTATGCTAACGGTAGTGTTTTTAAAGGTAGCTAGTGATCTTAAAATTACAAAAGAAATTTTGTAGTGCCCCTTTTATTTAGACAATTTCCATATCATCAATATATTCTCGCAATTAAGGGGGGGGTACACCATTTTCGGACAACTCTTCGATTTATCACTCTCAGCGTTTCAAAATTGTTTGGTTTTGGCTATAATTTGGAATATAGGTGCCTAAGATGCTATTCTACATGACAGGTCAGAAAAAAAATTTTTTTCGCTATTTAATATTAGTTAATACTAGTTAACAATAAAAAAAACTTGGTTGCGCTTAAAACCCTAAGGCTTTTACAGTTTTGAACCTAATCACATGAAAGTTTTTTTATATGATAGAACAAAGGTGGGGCAACATAACTATCAGGCGAAATTTTGTGAAAATAATTCTGCACCGCTAGGTGGCGCTGCAAATTTAGGCTAAATTTTTAGGTTTGTTATAAATAGTATTAAATTTTATTAACAAATAATTTCGAAAAGTTGTCTGATACTTTTATGCAGGGTGGCTATGTAGACACCCACAGAAAGTTTCAGACTAATTACTCAAAAATTGTAGAAGTAGTAGGGTTTTGAAGTTGACAATTTCATGAAAAAAATATTTGGAGATAATCGACCTTTCATTATACATAGTAATAGTAATTTCTATAGGAATCCCTAAATTGAAATTGTTATAACTTGAAAACTAAAAGAGCTATTAAATAGCGGTTTTCAGATTTGGAAACTCCATTTAATGGTGCATTATAACAGACGATAAAAAAAATTTCGACATATTTTTGACCAAAATGGTGTATTAATAAAAAGATAAATAAATCTAGTAATAAGTAAAATAGGCCTAAATAAGTAAAATAAGTAAAAACTATATTTTGACATCTGCCTATATTTTGTATAAAATATAAAAAACTAGCTAGTGAATAATTACTAGCTACTTTGACTATCAAATAAAAATTACTAGCTACACCATGACTCATAAATTATTCCATGCAAATATATAATTGAGAATTAAATTACCGGTATATCTTACATTACTAGCTAATAAATAGTACTAGCTAACATAAAATCAAAAGTACTAGCTACCATCTTACTGTCAGAAGGTCAAATATTTGTACTAGATAATAAAAACCTCATAATAAAATAAATTTTTACAAGAAAAAACGTGGTAAATTTTTTTTCAATTTTTCAATTAAAATTTTTTTAACTAGCTAATAAAAAATACTAGCTAATACAAAATCAAAATTACTAGCTACCATCGTACTGGCAGAAAGTTAAATATTTGTTCTAGAACAAAAAACCTCATGATAAAAGCCATTTTCATATGAAACAATTTGTTTAAAAAGTGGGTACCCATAACATATAGTCTGGTCGATTTAGGAGCAATTTTAGGTGTACCCGGAAAAAAATGTTACCAAGCCAAATTTGGTATAATTAGTAGCGCAAATTTATGCTCTTTAAGAATATCGAAAGTCCTCCGCAGCATACCTTGGGCAACTTTTTTTATAGCCATTTTCTTAAACCCTATCCATAAGTAAAATCAATTCAAATTTACTTGATCTTCACTTGGAATATTTCATAGTTGCTAAGAGACAATGTAATATTTCATATTCTTATCTGTTAATTACATCCATAATTGTATACATAATGTACACTGAAATTTACCGGTGTTAGCTAGTAGCTAGTAGCTAGTAGTTTATATGAAAATATTTCATGATTAAATTATTCCTCGACATCGATGCAACATTAAACTAGTGACGGGCCTAGCGGCCCGATAAGGAACCGACTTTTTATTTTAAATAAAAGAGACAACGAGAATTAGTATAGAACTAATAATTATGTAAAAATACAATCATATTTCATACAATAATTATTAATAAATTCGATCTATTATTAGTTGCTCAATTCTAGAACAAAATCGACCTGCAACTAGTGAAGACCTCGTTTTGGAATTTCGAAACCACGCTGGTGCGATGCGCGATATCGTGTTTAGTTAATAAATTGAAAACTCCATCAATTCATGTGCAACCAGTAATAAGAAATCGCGATAAATGTAATTAAATAAAAATTATTCTAGAAAAATTTTCCTCAAAAAGTATGAAGTCTTGGCATTGGTGACGCGAAACTAGGCTAGTGAGATTCAGGATATTGCGTTTAATATAAAAATCGAAAACGCTATCGATTTCCGTAAAGGCGTTTATAAAATACTGCAACTTTTTTGAAATTTGTAAAATTTTAGAACTAGAAAAAATTAATTTTTGAACGGCGCTGTTTGGGGTTTCGAAACATGGATAGGCTGAAAGAGGACATCGAATTAAGTTGAAAAGTGAAAACCCCATCGAATTTGGACAAAGCGTTCCGGAATTATAGCGGTTCGAAAAAAAATTTACCCCCCCCCCCAATCGCCAAAAATTTACAGTAATTTAAAATTTTGCAAAAAAAATTTTTTGCGTTATTTTTGATGGCGAATCGATTGGCAGTACTGTCTACGAAAAAATTTTTTTTGAAATTTTTGGTCAGAAAAAAAAACATGGAAAAAGTATATTTTTAAAAAGATTTGATGTCTTTGCCTATGGTCAGAGAATGATCCAACTCTGTAACTTGGCAATCGCTCAAATCCATTCAGCTGAATGGCACAGTAGAGTAAACTAAAGTAAATTCCCTATAAAATGTTCTGTAGGGGAGACTGACAGAGAGTAATCCAACAATAAAACATTTTGCAATAATGTTGGCATTAATGTAGCCAACACACTGTGTACTTAAGTCATTCAGCTTACATAAGCAGAGTGAGATATTCCCATAGATTGCATTGGGAAGAGTAATTCAGCTGAGGCGATATTAGATTTCAAACTAAACCAACCACCAGTTAATGTTTGCTTTGACAGAGAGTGCAGGGCCTAAACAAACAGTATGGGTGTACTAAGTATAATAATCTTGGCAACCTCATCGATTTATTACTCAGCCTTGTGTATAAATGCATTACATAAGCCATTTTTCATCAGGACACCAGCTGTCATTGGTGTTATTTTACCATTGCGCCTATGGCGTTTTTTTGTTTATCTCTATTTTTCGAGCCCACGGCTCATGGACGAAATAGCGGAACATACCAGGGACCTTAGAATCGAGGTATCCAGCCGCTGTGAAAATTTCATCAAAATCGTTAGAGTAGTTTTGGCTGTAGATTAGCCAGCCAGCCAGTCAATCAATCAATCAATCAATCAGCCAACTAGTGACGGGCCTAGCGGCCCGATAAGGAACCGACTTTTTATTTTAAATAAAAGAGACAACGAGAATTAGTATAGAACTAATAATTATGTAAAAATACAATCATATTTCATACAATAATTATTAATAAATTCGATCTACTATTAGTTGCTCAATTCTAGAACAAAATCGACCTGCAACTAGTGAAGACCTCGTTTTGGAATTTCGAAACCACGCTGG
The DNA here is from genome assembly GCA_032718475.1 of Nemertoderma westbladi. NCBI lineage: Eukaryota > Metazoa > Xenacoelomorpha > Nemertodermatida > Nemertodermatidae > Nemertoderma > Nemertoderma westbladi. The sequence goes on along the minus strand of JAUCBJ010008447.1, from coordinate 22,635 downwards.
TGCGATGCGCGATATCGTGTTTAGTTAATAAATTGAAAACTCCATCAGTTCATGTGCAACCAGTAATAAGAAATCGCGATAAATGTAATTAAATAAAAATTATTCTAGAAAAATTTTCCTCAAAAAGTATGAAGTCTTGGCATTGGTGACGCGAAACTAGGCTAGTGAGATTCAGGATATTGCGTTTAATATAAAAATCGAAAACGCTATCGAATTCCGTAAAGGCGTTAATAAAATACTGCAACTTTTTTGAAATTTGTAAAATTCTAGAACGAGAAAAAATTTATTTTTGAACGGCGGTGTTTGGAGTTTCGAAACATGGATAGGCTGAAAGAGGACATCGAATTAAGTTGAAAAATGAAAACCCCATCGAATTTGGACAAAGCGTTCCGGAGTTATAGCGGATCGAAAAAAATTGAGCCCCCCCAGTCGCCAAAAATTTACAGTAATTTAAAATTTTGCAAAAAAATTTTTTGGCGTTATTTTTGATGGCGAATCGATTGGCAGTACTGGCTACGAAAAAATTTTTTTGAAATTTTTGGTCAGAAAAAAAAACATGGAAAAAGTATATTTTAACAAGATTTGCCTTTGCCTATGGTCAGAGAATGATCCAACTCTGTAACTTGGCAATCGCTCAAATCCATTCAGTTGAATGGCACAGTGTCTTGGCATTGGTGACGCGAAACTAGGCTAGTGAGATTCAGGATATTGCGTTTAATATAAAAATCGAAAACGCTATCGAATTCCGTAAAGGCGTTAATAAAATACTGCAACTTTTTTGAAATTTGTAAAATTCTAGAACGAGAAAAAATTTATTTTTGAACGGCGGTGTTTGGGGTTTCGAAACATGGATAGGCTGAAAGAGGACATTGAATTAAGTTGAAAAATGAAAACCCCATCGTATTTGGACAAAGCGTTCCGGAGTTATAGCGGATCGAAAAAAATTGACCCCCCCCCAGTCGCCAAAAATTTACAGTAATTTAAAATTTTGCAAAAAAATTTTTTGGCGTTATTTTTGATGGCGAATCGATTGGCAGTACTGGCTACGAAAAATTTTTTTTGAAATTTTTGGTCAGAAAAAAAAACATGGAAAAATTATATTTTTAAAAAGATTTGTCTTTGCCTATGGTCAGAGAATGATCCAACTCTGTAACTTGGCAATCGCCCAAATCCATTCAGCTGAATGGCACAGTAGAGTAAACTAAAGTAAATTCCCTATACAATGTTCTGAAGGGAAGACTGACAGAGAGTAATCCAACAATAAAACATTTTGCAATAATGTTGGCATTAATGTAGCCAACACACTGTGTACTTAAAGTCATTCAGCTTACATTAGCAGAGTGAGATATTCTCATAGAATGCATTGGGAAGAGTAATTCAGCTGAGGCGATAATAGATTTCAATCTAAACCAACCAGTTAATAATGTTTGCTTTGACAGAGTGTCCTAGGGCCTAAACAAACAGTATGGGTGTACTAAGTACAATAATTTTGGCAACCTCATCGATTTATACTAAGCCTTGTGTAGAAATCCATTACATAAGCCATTTTTCATCACGACACCAGCTGTTATTGGTGTTATTTTACCATTGCGCCTATGGCGTTTTTTCGTTTATGTCTATTTTTCGAGCCCACGGCTCATGGACGAAATAGCGGAACATACCAGGGACCTTAGAATCGCGGTATCCAGCCGCTGTGAAAATTTCATCAAAATCGTTAGAGTAGTTTTGGCTATAGATTAACCAGCCAGTCAATCAATCAGCCAACAATTCTTACAGTAATGAACCTCTCGGTTCCTAACTAGTGACGGGCCTAGCGGCCCGATAAGGAACCGACTTTTTATTTTAAATAAGAGACAACGAGAATAAATATAGAACTAATCATTATGTAAAAATACAATCATATTTCATACAATAATTATTAATAAATTCAATCAATTATTAGTTGCTCAATTCTAGAACAAAAACGACATGCAACTAGTGAAGACCTCGTTTTGGAATTTCGAAACCACGCTGGTGCGATGCGCGATATCGTGTTTAGTTAATAAATTGAAAACTCCATCAATTCATGTGCAACCAGTAATAAGAAATCGCGATAAATGTAATTAAATAAAAATTATTCTAGAAAAATTTTCCTCAAAAAGTATGAAGTATTGGCATTGGTGACGCGAAACTAGGCTAGTGAGATTCAGGATATTGCGTTTAATATAAAAATCGAAAACGCTATCAAATTCCGTAAAGGCATTAATAAAATACTGCAACTTTTTTGAAATTTGTAAAATTCTAGAACTAGAAAAAATTAATTTTTGAACGGTGCTGTTTGGGGTTTCGAAAAATGGATAGGCCTAAAGAGGACGTCGAATTAAGTTGAAAAATAAAAACCCCATCGAATTTGGACAAAGCGTTCCGGAGTTATAGCGGATCGAAAAAAATTGACCCCCCCCAGTCGCCAAAAATTTACAGTAATTTAAAATTTTGCAAAAAAAATTTTTTGCGTTATTTTTGATGGCGAATCGATTGGCAGTACTGGCTACAAAAAAAATTTTTTGAAATTTTTGGTCAGAAAAAAAACATGGAAAAAGTATCTTTTTAAAAAGATTTGATGTCTTTGCCTATGGTCAGAGAATGATCCAACTCTGTAACTTGGCAATCGCTCAAATCCATTCAGCTGAATGGCACAGTTAGAGTAAACTAAAGTAAATTCCCTATACAATGTTCTGAAGGGGAGACTGACAGAGAGTAATTCAACAATAAAACATTTTGCAATAATGTTGGCATTAATGTAGCCAACACACTACTGCATACTAAACCGTCATTCAGCTTACATTAGCAGAGGGAGAAACTTGGATACTCAACTAGAATGCATTGGGAAGAGTTATTCAGCTGAGGCAATAATAGATTTCAAACTAAACCAACCAGTTTATATTTGCTTTGACAGGGCCTAAACAAACAGTATGGGTGTACTGAGTACAATAATCTTGGCAACCTCATCGATTTATACTAAGCCTTGTGTAGAAATCCATTACATAAGCCATTTTTCATCACGACACCAGCTGTTATTGGTGTTATTTTACCATTGCGCCTATGGCGTTTTTTCGTTTATGTCTATTTTTCGAGCCCACGGCTCATGGACGAAATAGCGGAACATACCAGGGACCTTAGAATCGCGGTATCCAGCCGCTGTGAAAATTTCATCAAAATCGTTAGAGTAGTTTTGGCTATAGATTAGCCAGTCAGCCAGTCAATCAGCCAACAATTCTTACAGTAATGAACCTCTCGGTTCCTGACTAGTGACGGGCCTAGCGGCCCGATAAGGAACCGACTTTATATTTCAAATAAAAGAGACAACGAGAATTATTATAGAACTAATAATTATGTAAAAATACAATCATATTTCATACAATAATTATTAATAAATTCGATCTATTATTAGTTACTCAATTCTAGAACAAAATCGACCTGCAACTAGTGAAGACCTCGTTTTGGAATTTCGAAACCACGCTGGTGCGATGCGCGATATCGTGTTTAGTTAATAAATTGAAAACTCCATCAATTCATGTGCAACCAGTAATAAGAAATCGCGATAAATGTAATTAAATAAAAATTATTCTAGAAAAATTTTCCTCAAAAAGTATGAAGTCTTGGCATTGGTGACGCGAAACTAAGCTAGTGAGATTCAGGATATTGCGTTTAATATAAAAATCGAAAACGCTATCGAATTCCATAAAGGCGTTAATAAAATACTGCAACTTTTTTGAAATTTGTAAAATTCTAGAACTAGAAAAAATTAATTTTTGAACGGCGCTGTTTGGGATTTCGAAACATGGATAAACTGAAAGAGGACATCGAATTAAGTTGAAAAATAAAAACCCCATCGAATTTGGACAAAGCGTTCCGGAGTTATAGAGGATCGAAAAAAATTGACCCCCCCCAGTCGCCAAAAATTTACAGTAATTTAAAATTTTGCAAAAAATATTTTTTACGTTATTTTTGATGGCGAATCGATTGGCAGTACTGGTTACGAAAATTTTTTTTTGAAATTTTTGGTCAGAAAAAAAACATGGAAAAAGTATCTTTTTAAAAAGATTTGTCTTTGCCTATGGTCAGAGAATGATCCAACTCTTCTGTAACTTGGCAATCGCTCAAATCCATTCAGCAGAATGGCACACTAGAGTAAACTAAAGTAAATTCCCTATGCAATGTTCTGAAGGGGAGACTGACAGAGAGTAATTCAACAATAAAACATTTTGCAATAATGTTGGCATTAATGTAGCCAACACACTGTGTACGTAAGTCATTCAGCTTACATTAGCAGAGTGAGATATTTCCATAGACTGAATTGGGAAGAGTAATTCAGCTGAGGCGATAATAGATTTCAAACTAAACCAACCAGTTAATATTTGCTTTGACAGAGTGTCCTAGGGCCTAAACAAACAGTATGGGTGTACTGAGTACAATAATCTTGGCAACCTCATCGATTTATACTAAGCCTTGTGTAGAAATCCATTACATAAGCCATTTTTCATCACGACACCAGCTGTTATTGGTGTTATTTTACCATTGCGCCTATGACGTTTTTTCGTTTATGTCTATTTTTCGAGCCCACGGCTCATGGACGAAATAGCGGAACATATCAGGGACCTTAGAATCGCGGTATCTAGCCGCTGTGAAAATTTCATCAAAATCGTTAGAGTAGTTTTGGCTGTAGATCAGTCAGTCAGCCAGCCAGCCAGCCAGCCAGCCAGTCTCGAGCAATTCTTACAGTAATGAACCTCTCGGTTCCTAACAATTCTTACAGTAATGAACCCGAAGAGTGCTCGTTTGTATTTGCAATGGATGCTGGAATTGCCTAAAAAACACCAATGGTTGTATCGGCAGTTCTCACAGTATGGGTTTCATTCACTCTGTGCGGCGCAGTGATCGTTACTGGGCTGGCTTATGGACTGATCTTATCTTCGAACAAGTCATGATGAGATCTATCAAGAGCAGAGGAGGTCTTACTAGAGGTCGAGGGATTACAGAATCTGTTAGATTGATGTGGGTATACAGTATCCATGAATGTGCCCAAGTGCATTATGCCATGACCACACTGACAGGACTTTCTCACAGGACCAGTGAACAGCATGTGGAGCTTACTACCGCAAGAAGAACAAGGGATTTTGACGACATGGTTGAAATTATCAATTGGATATCCCAACATAACCAACATTATTTATAAATAACATTAATAGTTTATTTAAGTAACATTAATTGTTACAGGTATGGTTTAATAAACGGTGTATAGATACAATTGTTCCACTAATAAAGGGTGATATTATTTATTATAATAACTTTGGTTCATGATAAACTCTAGGTATATTATACACTTTTCAATATTTCTATTATAAATTGATAATATTTAATAATTATTATATTTTTGGTTTAAAAAACTATCATTCCTTGATTTATTAATATTAATAGCAATAGCGGGGATAGGAGTTACCATGGTACGAGTAGGGGTGGTCCCTTTGCATCAAGATGGCGAAATTGATGGTTGATATGGTGAATCTACCGGTTGCCATAGTAACTGAGACTTGAAAATTTTATCCATGAATTTTCCATAGTCGATATAGTGGGATTAGAAGTTGGTCCCGTTGCCTCAAGATGGCCAAATCGATGGTTGATATGGTGAATCTACCGGTTGCCATGGTAACTGAGAATTGAAAATATGTTCAATGAATTCTCCATTGCCGATATAGTGGGGGTAGGAGCTAGCCCAGTTGCATTAAATGTAATTATATCTATTCTTATGTCGGTTGCTATGGAAATGGGATTTGTGAGAGTTGCCCACCCTATTGAAGAGAGGACTTTTCAGATTTCGAAAGAAGGGGTCCTAGCGATTCGAAACCTACCAAATATAGCTTGGTAACATTTTTTTCCGGGTACATTGTCTTATCGACCAGACTAATAGTAGTACCTGCGAGACCAATAGAGCAACAACATTTCTTGCAGCTACTAATTTCTTTAAGGATGAAATATACGTCAATTAATAAGCCTCTATCAGCTACCATACATAGACAAAATCTTCCTACTTTTCAAAGTACAACAATCGGGGATCAATGCTCAATACAACAACATAAAAATTCTATCAAAGAACTGTTGCAATCGCAAAGGTCAGTTGATATCGCTAAGGAAAGAGGAATGGAAATGGAAGAGATCCTTAGTTTCGATATCACACCATCGTCTTTGATTGATAGTCATGGTGCTACAACTAAGCCAATGAAATCCAGTTTAATTTCTGAGTTAATGAGAATGATGGAAAGTGTAGACATGAATTTTGAAAAAGACACCGCACTAAAGACATGTCTTGTTGTTGATGTTATGAATCAACTTCGCAGAATACCACTAAAGGGAAAGGGAACATTTCGTGAAATTTTCGAAGCGTTCAACCGTATTGTGAAGAGTGTCTGCATATTTAATCGAGTTGATTACGTTTTTGACAGTTATCTACCATCATCGATCAAAAATGCAGAGAGAGAAAGACGATCTTCAGTTCAACAACTATCACTCACCTCCATTACTCCTGATGTGATGATTCCAGTTCAGATAGATAGGTTTTGGGCATCAGGAGAAAATAAAGTGTTGTTACAAGATGCGCTTAAAGGATTCATATTGGGTGTGTTGGAAAACCAACCGTGGGACACTATCTTAAGTGGTGTAGTTTGCGAAGATGAATCTATACCTGGAGTAATTCTAAAAGCGAACAGTGGAGGAGCGATCGAGGGTCTGGAGAAGTTCAACATTGAAGAAGCAGACCTGCGTCTCATTCCCCATATTTTGAACGCGGTTAAAGATGGATCTGAAAGAATCATCGTGCTCTCAAATGATACCGATGTGTTGGTGCTGCTCATCCATTTCTACAACACTTTTCACGAGAATGGTTTGTCAGAGTTATGGATGAGAAAAACGTCAACTGAACTTATCCCAATTCATCGACTTGTGGAACAGATCGGTCCTATTAGTGAGGCTATACTTGCATGTCATTACCTCACTGGATCTGATGTTACTAGCAAAATAGGCACCAAAAGGGCAGCCCTAAAGGTGCACCCAGAACTCTATTTAAAGAACTTCGGGCGATGTTTCCCACCTAATAAAGAATCATTCAAACATGCAGAGCAATATTTGGTTAAGGTCATAAAGCCACGATCGACTAGTAAAACGTTTGACAGTCTTCGATCCGAAATCGTTAGACAAGAAGGTGCTCCAAACTTATTAAACCTTCCTTGTTCAAGTCATTCATTGCAGGGTCATTTGTTGCGCGCCTTCTACAATGTTTATTTGTGTACATCAGTATTAAATAGTAACTCGCCCAACCTAGAACCAACAGATTATGGATGGTCTATTAATGAGAATGACTCATCAATCATGCCCGATCCTTGGAATAATGAACTACATAAATGGGCGTGGATTACTTGCTTCTGCAAGAAGTGCAATACTATGCGATGCAGATGCCGGAAAGATATCGTTTCTTGCACATCATTTTGCAAATACAATTTTGAAATGGAGTGCGAAAATATTCCATAATAAGAACATTTTATAATTCATAGCATTTAATTAACATTATATAACATTTCATAATAAATTCACTCAGTGATCATATCAATATAACTATTTTACTGTGCCGTAAAAGCATCGTAAAACCATTATATTTGGTTAACTCTGGTAACAACAGCTAAATAATAATTATCATTTGTACTCTTGATTTGGAAAAGTGATGAGGACACAGATGAATATTTGTATATTTATGACGTCATAAAATGACGTCATAAAAAACTTAGGCCCAGGAACCTAAAAGTCTACCCAATTTTATTTTCTTCATTTTTGCACCCCAAACCCAGTTCAAGTGAGAAACGGCGTCCACCTCGATATTCCTACGGGACTTAAGGCCAGGGACTGGATTACTTGAATGTTGTTGTCTTATTTCAGTAGTTATTACTGTGCCAAGAGTTTTTATGTTCCAGAATAAACATTTGACCTTCTGATAGCAAGGTGGTAGCCAGTAATTTTGTGATATTGTTTGTAATTTGTGGATATTATGTATAACCAGTACTAGTACAGTATGTAATGTATACAGCACATTTGTGTCTGTTTATTGGGTTTTATGGCATTTTATTATGTTCTAGAACATTGGTGAGTGTTCTAGAACCTTAGTATAAATTTTTTTATTATAGCTCGTTTTTTTTACTAGCAAATATTTTTTGAAAATTAAAAAATATAATATTGTTTTATAGTGTTTTTTTTATATTGGTGAATGTTCTAGAACCTTAATAGATATTTTTTTATGGTAGCTATTGTGTTTTTTACAAGCTAGTATTTTTTGAAAAAAGTATTGATAGATATTTCTAGATATTTTCTTTCGAATTCTTATTGTTTTAACGAATTTTTTTTATATATAATTTCAAAATTTTCGAGTAATGTTCCAGAACATTCACCAATATCAATAAAGACAACAATAACCCCAATAAAATCACAAAGGTTCTTACAAATTTACTGTATACATACTATACTAATACCGGTTATACACATACCATACTAGTACCGTGATATTTAAGGTATTTAGAGTTTTAATGTTTAGCTAGAAGTTTTGAAAAATAATATTAATTTTTAATAATATTTTTCAATAGACAAATATTAACAATATTGACAACAGATAGTATTGTGGTGCGAACAATTGAATGCAATAGGCAAACAAGTTCAATGGGTCTATCCTAATATCCTTGGTGAGACTAAAGTTACTGTACATTAATGATGGGAGGTCTTCATACGTTGTGGACTTGTGTTGGTGACATTCTAGATTCTTCTGGCTGGGTTGAACTTCTTGTGGAATCTGATATAGCAGGGAATAGCTGATTCTTTTGAAAGTTTCTAATATTACAATGACATATTGCGCACATCAAGTTACCAGTGCAGATGTTACTGCACGCGTACTTCTTTAAGCCCATTTATCAATTATTGTTAAATCGAAAACATTTTATTCTCTCCCATTAATTATAATTATGGGAGAAGCCTAGCAAGAAGCCCAGCCTTTTCGTAGGATTATTTGGTTTCAATGGACCTATATGGTCATTCACCTGTAATGCAAGTTGCAGCTTTGATGTTTTAGACTGCAATGCAGGTTGCAATGCAGGAATATTATTATTATTATTAGTTTAATTCGGACAAGCCGACAATAAAATGTAAAATACTCATTAAAACACACAATAAAACTTGCTAGACAGACGAGTAACCATATAAAAAATCAACACAACGTCGATACCAGAAATATAAGAATGAATAAATGCAGAGTTATTGGATAGTAGCATCGTAATAGAGTGAACAGTAGCGTTTGCTTATGTCTGTAGTTCGATCCGGATCAGGTAAAGAAAAAAAAGGTGGGTACACTTTGCATCTTATGGTTGAAGGAACTAGGCGATCCCAAAAAAATCCCTAATTCTCTGCCGCTTGTGAGCAAAAGGGATTGCGGTAGTACTAAAGCATCCTCTGACGAATTCAGCGTTCACTGTATCCCTGGCGATTGCGCCGTTGATGTCAATTCGCGCCATTAGGTCTGCACCAGAGTAATTAGTCAACAGGGTAGAGCAAAGACGCGGAAGCGGAAAGGAACGGGAAGCCTTGCTGTACGAGCTGGAGCATCCCCTGAATAATTTCCTAATGTCAAGAGTGTGATTGAACGTGGTGAGGCGCTGAATGACTTGAAGTGTTGGGTTAGGACATCTGAGTAGTCTAGTGAAAATACCAACAGACTGACGCAGGGCCTCTACCGAGACAGGCCTGAGGCCAGAAAGGAGATAAAGACATTGGTTATTGATGTACGTACCTACGTGAAGGAGCCCCCGTAGGGCCTTCCGATAAGCAATATCAAGTTTCTCTGTGTCAGTATCATTAAGTGATCCTATATTTAGTCTCAGGGAAAATAGAATTACTGGCATAGCCATGGCCTGCCATAATCTAAAGGTCGTTTCCACATTCAACCATCTAGTGGTCCACCCCTTGGATTGGAAAATCGTACCGGGATGGATCGTACCTGGGAAGCTTGTTTACACAAGTTGGTTTATGCCGCGGTATAACCATAATAAAGCATTCTTCCAGCCCTTTGCATTCGCAATGGATAGACTCCGTATGTGGCTCCCCGATAATTCATTACTAACCCTCGTGGCCGATATAATCGACACCAGGTATGTTCGTCGATTCCTGCGGCAAATTGACCAGGGCAAAAGTTCATCATATAACATCGTTGGTTACTGTATATGAGGCGTTACGTGGGGTCACCCCACATATTGCGAAAATATGTGAACAAGAACATAAAGAATTGACCACTCACGCTTTCAGAATAACGTCAAACCTGAAACCGAGCAGATAACAGAAAGAATGGTAAAACACGGGAAATTCCTCACCCACGAAGTTGTGATTCCGGCATCCACGCAGACCCAACATGGACCTGCTGCCATGGCCATCACCTAGGAAGCATTACGCACAGCGATCGCCAAACTAAGCTCTACCGATCCATCTTCGGGTAAAGAATACACAGTTAAAAGGGACTGCCAAACATGCGATGGTTGAGGAATCTGCACATACGTGATTGTGACGAGATACGGTCCTGACTGAAGAATTAGAGGCCAAACCTCCACGAGTCTCAACCCGGAACTTCCACTAGTGGATGGACTGTCTTTTCTTCCGTAACTTCCGATACCTTGGATCTCCACCATTTGGGCCATTTACACACCCCCGAAGAACGTCCCCAAGAGCGAAAAACACCCGGTCGACGAAACTCAAAATTCGAACTCAAGGCCATGGGTCCAAAGAAGAAACAAAAGAAAAATCGTTATAACTGATAAATCTTTCACGTGCTTTATTATACTGTAGTAAATCATAGTTGATCTGATATCAAACTTGTGTATAATAGATTTGATATAGTTATATATTGTTTGATATAAAATATTTAAGAAAAAAACGTCATAAATGAAAAGTTAAAATCATTGAAGGGGGGGGGGGGGGGGGGGGGGGGTAGTTAATGATGCTAATAGTTAGTGAACGTATGTACTGTAGACTGTCCCCCCAACCTGGTACAATGCGAGGCCTTAAATTAGCGACCTTTTCACAGTCTCTCCAAATATACTGTAGACCCATATTACGACTACGTATCCCTGCAAAGTGTAGCGTTTGGACTCATTATGTGGCGGATAATAAACTGTCCAGACAATAAAGCGCTAAACAGAAGCTTAGACAATTTTGCAATCGCAAGCATATGACGAATGTATTGTAAATAATAGTTATGATCAAGAGAGCTGGAGAAATAATAAACTAATCAAACCAACATTCAATTTCTTTGATATGTTATGCGGATGGAAGCTCTCATTCTAATATTTGTTAGATCTCACCGTGAATGAAATCTTCTACTCTATGTAGAATGTCTACAGACCTTAGTTTAGTACATTTATTTTTCGCCTTGGATCATTACAATTACAGTAGATGGATCAATGTTCATATTCGGGACATGAAGTCCCTACCGCACACAACACTCTCAGCAATTTCAGACAGAATGACAGAAAGACAGAATGATTTTCAAAGTTTTAATTTAAACATCTATTTATATTTATTTAATTCACCAAAAAGGTATTTAAATTATGTACAATAAAATAATCGGGATATTATTAAAACAGGAGTTAGCACTTTAATAATTTAATATTTAAAAATAAAACTAATAGTAAATAAAATATGTTTGTTTTCCATTCAACCCCGAGCCCATTGGCTAAGGGATTTATTATTCTTGGGATAATCAAGCAGATGGTATATTGTTTCCACGCCGCCACATAGATCGCAAATACCACATATTTATTTTTTTTATTTATAGTGGAACCCATGGATGGCAAATCGAGTGTAATACATGTAAACCCTTTAACTATTTACAATTATTATAGCTGAGCTGTAAAATGGACGGAGACATAATGTATATATAAAATGTACGTATTCTTTTCTATCATGGTCAACTAGCTATGGTTACCGCTACATTCCAAGTCGATTAACTAAAACTAATTTAATAAGCTGTAAGGCCTCACTCTGGTGTGAACAACATAAATATATTTGATGATATGTTGAGTAATGTATCCGAAATATCATCAAGTTCATCATATCTGCGAAACAGACCTTTCTAAAACGTTTCAACAGAACTATGTAGTATAATAAGCTTATAATAATACGCAGTGTCATGTATGTTTTCTGTGAATAAACACAAATATTATAATTGTTAATTTACATTTTCTCACTCTTTCAATCCATCGATATCAATGTCATCCACTCAACTACAGCTTTGGATACCCTTCGAAATGGATTCTACATAAAATTTTACATATATAGTGAAAAAGTGTGCTTTCCTCACCTTTGTCGTGATATGGATATTTTTTAACCCTAAGCCACTTGACTAGTAAGGTCTATCAAAAAGTTGCCACGTTCAAACCGGTCGTAATGGCTGACATATGCAGTTATCAGAATGTACCCACACTGATGGTTTGTTTGGTGTTTTGGTTATTGTTGATAACAAGAACAATAACATTTCATCTGTCAGCCGCTAGGAGGATACATATCTAATCATGAAATGTCCTTCCATTCCTTTGCTTTTTATCCGTTTATGATGAAACTTGGAAGATATATAAATGAAAGACAATCAGCTGTATATTTCGAGGGAGACTAATCCGTCTGTGGTTCTCAAGTCTACCATTAGAAGGTGAAATGTGTAATAGTTGTGTAGTATACACTGACTCTCTATAATTGAAGAGATACGCCTATTCCTACTATCGGAAGAGACGGTAACAATACCTGCAATATCCTACTGTAAAGTTTGTAAATCAAATCATAAATCCGACCTTCTCACCAAAACAGTAAACTCTAAGTAAGCGAATATATTGCAGTATCGATCTCTTATAACCGGTGAGGCAGAAAACAGTCTACGAGCAGACAAACTTCGATAAAACAAAATCCCGCGCAGCGAATCCTAAAATCAGGCTGACTCACTGACGGACTAAGGGGCTCGTATACTTTGCCGCGGTGTGATTTATATGGTTGGGCAAAGGGACGCTAGCTAGGTATAGAGCAGATTTGGAGATGTCTAACTAGCGGGCAAAGCACAGTACGGACAAAGTTAATTTTATATATTTCGAGGTGTAAATAATTTCTAACGCGCGTGTGTTAATTCTGAACGGTCAAAACAGTTTTGCTCCTTCACATATATAATTACTGGGTACGGTGTGCATTTTACGAATATTCTAATTTTGTAACTTGTAGGTCCAATACTCACGAATGATAAGGTTCCTTCCCCTCTTGCGTATTTCCAGGACTCAAATTCAGGCATAAGGTTAATACTACGCCCAGAATTCGGCAATTTTAGGTACCAGGTCCCTGATACTAAGAAGAGATGTGTTAGTTTACTACTGTAGGCGTACGGGTACTAATAGCTATCCTGGCTCCTATCTAGAATTTTAGTCACCCAGGTAGTCCGGGTAACTTCCTATTAGGGCGTTGGCGGGGACACGGTAGATGTTAGTATATCCCTGATAGCCTCAATTTATTTGCGCCTAGCGTAAACTGCCCTACCGCCTGAACGGTACAATCCCAATTCAGGTGAAAACACAGCAACCCCCTAGCCTACAAGTTCTGATGTAATGGACACTGTTGTACGGCAAATAGTCGCACACACACCTGTACTTAGCAAGAGTTAAGCGTACAGTTTGCTGCACCCTAACCAATGTGTATGCCTTGTACCGGTGTGCCTACGTCCTATCTGCGTACTAGTATCTGCTCTCTCTCCCTCCCCCCGTAGGAATGTGAAGGTCTACTGTGGGTTTTCCTGAATCAAGACAGTACAGTCCCTATGATGTAATTTTGGGCTTACAGCGTGTCACTACGTCTACCTTTTGATCTTTTGGTCTTACACTTAGGTAGCAAGGATCGAACGCTGTCTAACCTTTCAGGCGATGGGCGAATAACTCTAAATGGTATTGCGGGTTGTCTCTCGTCTACATTCCCGTGATGTTCCCGTTCATTGCTGCGGCCCGATCTCTAGCCGGCCATCCTGTCCCTGAGTTTGTTCACCGTAGTGAATTCATAGTAAAACAGAAAAGCTGAGAGAATATTCTGACTTTATTACAGAAGACACAATTATAATACAATGTAATCTGAGAATAAACTAAGCACGACAGAATATTGATAAGATAATCTGAGAAAGATTGAGATATAAGATTGAATATTGAAGTGAATAACTAATGAACAAATCGCACCTTTATATACCAAATTTGTGCCGCAATCAATCGAGAAAATTCTCGATTGTTCTATAGGTTCTAACAAGGTTTTAAAGATAGCTTATTGGTCCAGCTAATATATAACTTGCACGACATTGGTTACAATCAAATAACTACAGCCTTATTGGTACAGACAAATGCAATTAATTTGTAGCGGTTAATTTAAATGAGTTGAAATTCTGCACAAAAAATAATTCGCACTTACTAGGATTCGAACTCGATACCTACTACACATATAATTTCCAACGCTCTACCAACTGAGCTACTGAACCACTTGACCGATAGATACACAATAGATAGAACCAATACTAATGAGAACTCAAAGCAATCTTTACAAAGTTAATTCGAATAAAATAAAATTTTGAAAATCCACGGCATTTAGGGAATATAATTCTATACCGCTCCATGAAAACAGGATATTATCGTGCATAAAATATACGGTTTTCACCAATAATCAATCAAACTATAGAATACTTAGGGCGTACTTACATATTTACAATTAAGTTTCAAACAATACTTCCTTTCTACGTAATGATTCGATACAAAATAATTACAAATTCAAACTTTACGTATTTAAGGCTTTACTAAGTAAGTACAATATAAATCTAAATTAAATTCACCAATATAAATCTATTGCATCTCAAATATTGCATAAATTCAAACAATTACAAATACAAATAAATGAAAACAATAAGAAAGGCTCGCAAGTCTTCCATCTACTATTGCATCCCAAATATTGCATAAATTCAAGTAATTACAAATACTTTCGTACCTAAATGTAGATTGCATAAGTTTGGAATAATTACAAATATGAGTCTTTCTGAGCACAAAATTTTCTGTCTATAAAACTTTCTCTTTAGGTACAAATATTGCTTATAAAATATAAATTGCATAATATTCGGAACAATACAAATTGCATAAGTTTGGAATAAACACAAATATAAAATATAAGTTTTTACTAAATATGAGTCCCTTTCAGAATACAAAACTTTCTAAATATAAAACATATAATTCAAATAAATCACAAATCATAAGAAAGGCTCACGAGTCTTCCGTCCACCCTTGCCCTCCCTTTTATCGCTTAGTAGATCGAGCCCTGCCGCGTCCTCGAAAACTGCGCACAGGTGACTTTGCTCGCGATATGGGACTAATGGGGCGAGTCACCGGTTTACTTGAGACGTTGAGAGACGGTGCAACTATTTCCTCGCAAATTCGTCTATTTGGCATCCCAAAACCTCGACCAATTCCTCGTGACCGATCAGTCGTCACTACAGTTGGTAGAACGTCTGGGAACTCGCGAAAGGCGGACGACGCAGACCCAAGAGTAGCTTGCGCCCCCTGTTGATCAGCTGGTGTATGTCCCGATCCTCCTACCGGTTCTCTTGGAAGTGATACCGTATCCCGAGTAACTCGAATAGTCGGCTCAACTCCCTTGCGTTCTTCTACATTAATAATTTTCTTCAATTGTTGGCCCACCTTCTGGACCCATATGATCCTACCCTGACCGTCCTCCCGAGGGTGACGTGCAGACGGCGCAACCGGAGTGGCTGATATATTCGTCGCCTCTAGGACCTCCTCTTCCTCGAATACGCTCGCTCGTATACGTTTGTGGTAAAACGCGGCTCGGTACGCCCATGCGACGGTTAACCAAGCTCCCTTGTTCCGCTTTTCAGTTCGGAAACGATCGAATTCACCATACGTAATCCGATTAACGACTTTCTGAAAATTCCATGTGTTTTTGTTATCCGGGTGAATTTGTAACAGATACTCGCGCACCACTCGGAATCCGCTGTCGTGGGGCAAAATATCGACAACCTCGATAAGTTCGTCATATTGGGGCATAGCGGAGATATATCCTTCCGACATCATCGTTTGAGGATTTACCGCCCAAAATCCGAGATGCGCTCTCATCGGAAACCGTCTTCTCTGTGCCGATACATGTTCGTCGGCTAAATCTTCCCACTCATCAAATAACTTCCTCACGAGTTTTACAGATTCGTGTTCATAAGGTATGTCTCTCAGTTGGCATTCAGATGCTCGATGTCCCTTTATATTGCAGTAAGTACATTGAGCCATAAATCTCCAGCAAGTATAAAAGGTATGAGACCCTTGATCCCCACACCATCCACAGATTAGCTGAGTCGTAGTAATGTGCTTTCCACTGCACTTTGCCATATGATGTCCAGCGACGCCACATTTACTACACATCGTATTAGCAGGGTACCACACTCGTTCGTATATAAGATCTCCAATCGGTCGAGCGCTTCCTCCCATACTATAATCGTAATCATCTGGGTCTATGGGTTGGTAGGTTTCTGAAGGTTGTAGGCAAACTATAGCATCTGTTGCTTCAAGTTGTCGAATCTCCGTCTGAGATTTCTTCGGGAGGTTCCTTTCAATCTCAAGAAGTTCCTCTAAAGGATCGTCGGCGATCGTAGTAGTTACTTCGAATTCATCACCAAGGTGACCGATAGGCGCGCGCGTCTGCCGTGATTCATCCATAATCTCCACGATACGTTCTCCTTCATAGGGTAACAATGTAAACATAGATGATCTTTCGATAAGAGATCCCGCACAGCGAAGATACACGTCTCGAAATATGCTAAATCCTGCTCGAGTAAAGGCATTGCTGTCTTTGCGAGCTTCGCTGTACTTTCTGATAATTCCTTTATACCAAATATAGTGTAGTCTTTTGCTCCAAATCGTTCGAATGAAGCTGCCGCCTCCTCTTGGATATCATATCCCCATCTCGGCTCTCTTTGTATCCCTTTTTTCATAATTAGGGGTGTAGTTACATAATCATTACTACTAGAGGGAATACAACAGAGTTTGTGGTTAGTTGTGAGGAGACGTGAGAGTTTCGTCTGCCTTTTGGGCTTCGACAACGCTCTAACCTCCTACCCATAGCCTAAGATCTAGGGTTTCTTTAATGACACGCTGCTTCTTATCTAAAATTTTTTGCCGAAATAAAAAACGAATTTGGGCTAAACTGGCTGTGAGTCTAAAATACTCACTTTTTGATCCCAAACTATTATCAGAAAATAAGCAGTCAAGAATTAGTAATAAATATAGGGGAGTCTATTTATTTGATGTAACTTATTGAAACAAGACCGTGTAAAATTTAATTAAAATTTTAAGAAAGGCTCGCAAGTCTTCCTCTCTTGTTTCTCTAATTTTAAGTTCCACCCGACTGTACCCTGAAATCTATTCACTGGAGAAAATTTTAAAAATTTTCAAATCCAAATGGATTGTCTAAAATTTCGAAAATGTCTCAATATTGTGAGTTCCAAGTAGAATTCCATTTCTTATACCTACAAATCCCGCTCCTATGTGACACATAAGGGTACTACCCTCAATGTTCACATATAAAGACAATGGAATTCTACCGCTGTCCTTACTACAGTGTACAGGTACGTGGAAATCTATTTGTAAACTCCTAATTATTTACTAGTATTAGTTGGAGATTTGTAGTCTCCAGACTCGTTACGAGTCTCTTCAAGAAGTACGAGACGTTGAGTCGGTCTGTCTACTGTACGACCGTCAATTGTCCGTACCGTCACAGTTCTTGTCACTCCATCCATAGATGGATGTGTGGCTAAAATGACACCTGTTATCCAGAAGCGTCTTTTTAGATTCACTTCTGCCAACAGCACGTGATCTCCCGGCTTTAATGCGCGGGTGTTATTGTACCAAGTTGTTCTGGCAGAAATAGAGGGCAAATAATGGTTTTGCCATATTTCCCAGAATTTGTTAGCCAGTAGTTGCGTGATTTTCCACGCTTTTCTACCGTAGCTGTCGCTTTCTATTGGAATAGAAATAGGTGTCAAAGTCGTCGGTGCCTGCATAAGCAGGTGTGCCGGTGTCAAAGCAAACTGAGATTGTTTGTCATCGGGTACTAATACTATTGGTCTAGTATTTAGTATTGCCTCGATTTCAACAAACAACGTTGTCAGTTGGTCGTCTGTCAATATATGGTTTACTGGAATGACCTTTGCCATTGCTGTCTTTATAGATCTAATCAGTCTCTCCCAGACTCCGCCTCTCCAAGGACTATCTGGAGGATTGAACTTCCAAACAATCTTGTGAGGTTGCAGTTCGTTTGAGATTTGATCATGATCTAATTTCTTAAAGGCTCTAGCAATCTCATTCCGAGCACCAACGAAGTTTGTCCCTTGGTCTGAGTACAAGCATTTTACTAGTCCGCGTCTAGCGATAAATCGCCGCAGTGCTAGTATAAACGCGTTGGTGGAAAGATCCATCACACGTTCAATATGAACTGCCCTACTGGACATACATGTGAAAATCAGTCCCCAGCGTTTTACTAGTATACGTCCACGTTTCGTATGTATGGGACCAAAGCAATCAATTCCAGTCTCTGTAAAAGGTGGTCTGAATGCTTGAAGTCGTGCTTGTGGTAGTTCACTCATTTCTTGGGTACCTATTCTAGAATGTACCTTTTTACAAATAATACACGTACGTGTCACTGAACTTAACGCTTTACTGGGTCTAATTAATACAAATCTAGTACGTAAGTAGGAAAGACAGTGGTGTCTTCCAGCGTGTTTCAGATGTAAATGTGCGTCCAGTATCATTGCACGTTGTAGTTCGTGATGTTGCGGTATTATTATTGGGTACCTAAAGTTTGTGTTAAAGTCAATGTTTTGAAGCCGAGATTTATGACAAATTAAGCCATTATAAATAATCGGACTCCAACTCAGTATCGGTGACGACTTGATTGGTTGACCTTGATGTATAGATGTGAATTCGCGCGCGAAATATCGCAGTTGGTAATGGCGAATTAATTTAATCTCACACCTGTCAATCTCAGCCAATGTAAGTCGACGTGTAAAGTCACGTTTGCCTTTAACGTATTGTACAAAACGTACAATCCACGCTAATTTTCGGCAAGCGTTCGACCAAGAATCTGTTAGGTTTACAATACGGTCGACATAAGTATTTGTGACGTCATCAGGTAAGTCAATGGAGAACTTGGAAGGTTTTGAATTACTAGAAGGGCCCACGGGTCCGCCGGTAAGTATTCCCTTGTTGACTGTTGATCCGTCCGGGTCTACAAGTAATTTGTCCCTTTTTGTCCTCTTACCTTGATTGTCGGTACTTTGTAAGTCGATCGTTAATGGTGGTTTGAACTCTATGGGGTCAGCAGGTTTCGGTAAACTTATTTTCCTGCCGACATTAATCCCAGGTCTCACCATAGGTTGTAAGTTCGGTATGTCTCTTGAGCGCAAAGTAACACCTGTATTTACATTAGCGTAGGTACTACCCACATCTGTAATACATGAGGTTTCACCGTGCTTATGGTTGCTCAAGTGTGTCAAAATTGGTAGTTTGTCAATACAAGGCCGCTCCAATAGGGAAACTGCGGCTTTACTGTTAGTTGATACATTACTAATGTCCGGTAGAACATTTTGTGATGTTTCTGACAAAATGTCTAGTCGACTGTCTAGTAATGTGTCTGGCGATACGTCTGGTAACGTATCTGGTTGTTTGTCAATAGAAGGCCGCTCCAATAGGGAAACTGCGGCTTTACTGTTTGTCAGTATGTCACTAGTGTCTGGTAGAATGTCTGGTTGACCGTCTAGTAACGTGTCTGGTTGACCGTCTGGCGATATGTCTGGTGTAGAAAGGCTCGCAAGTCTTCCTCTCTTGACCTTTGAAGTTATATCTTTCCATTTCGCCTTCGGTTTTTTCTTGAGTTTTGCCGCCGTCGTCCTTTTCTTTGTCTTCCCCTTTTTTGGTTTCTTGATTTCGGCGTCCTTAGGAATGGTGTTGGACTTGTTGTCGTATAACGGAGGCCAATCTTGTGTCGATTTCTGCAAGAACTGGGGTCCGTGTTGCCAAAACTCTTTGTTCTCCGGTTTACAGAATTCCTCAGGCATCATTCCTCGCGACGCAATATCAGCTGGGTTTTGTGGTCCGGGACAATGTCGCCAATCCTCTTTTATTGAACGGTCTAGAATTTCCGCGCGACGGTTAGCTACGAATGTCTTGAATTCGAGTGTGTCGTTGTTTATGTAAAATAAAACCAACGTCGCGTCAGTCCAATAAAATATCTGTAAACTCGACTGTAGTTCTGTCTGTATGAGGTTCACGATGGTGGTTGACAGGGTCGCGGCTTGTAGCTCGGCTCGTGGTGTCGTCATATACTTAGTAGGCATGGTCTTAGCCTTAGAAGTAATGAGCGAAACATCGAACTCGTCCGATTCTACTTGTCTGCGCAAATACGCTGCCACACCAAAACCGTTGTCACTGGCGTCAGAAAAACAGTGTAGTTCCAAGTTGTCAGGAAATGTACTCTGTAATGGAAAGTAAACCCTGGGTATGAAATAATCCTCTAGTGAAGATAATTCCGCCTCCCAGGTCTTCCATAAGTCCACTTGGTCTGATGAGATCGGCTCGTCCCATGTTAGTCCATCCTTCCATATACTGCGCATATAAATGCGGGCTTGCAGTATCACTGGACTGATGAATCCTAACGGATCGAACAATCGGCTCAATTTTGACAAGCATGATCTCTTGGTCAGTGTGTTTCCTTGACTGTCCAGTCTCACCTTCACTCGAAAGTTGTCTGTGTTTGGGTCCCAAAAGAGCCCCAACACCTTAGTCGTCGGTAGTGGTTCGAACTCTAGGTCTATGTCACCACCTCCACGCTCAGTAGTTCCGAATGAGTCAACTAATTCGGCACTGTTTGAGGCGAATTTGGTGAGGTTAAAACCTCCGCCCGCCAAGCAGTCCCGTAATTGATGTGCTACTGTTGTAGCACGTTCTACTGTGTCGCAACTCTGTAATCCGTCATCAACGTAAAAGTCACGTTCTACAATTCTAATTATCTCTGGGTCATACAGATGTTTCTGATCTCTAGCGGCTTGCTTCAAGGCGTACATCGTACAATTTGGGCTGTCTCTGGCACCGAAAACGCGAACTTGCATTTGGTAAGTCGCTGGTGGTAGACTTAAGTCCCCTTCCGGATACCAGAGAAACCGCAAACTGTCTCTGTCTCGCTCTAACGCTTTTACTTGGTGAAACATCGCTTCAACGTCGCAAGTAAAGGCTACTTGGCGCTGACGGAAGCGCATAATCACCCCCATAAGATAATTATTCATGTTCGGTCCATCCATCAACTCACTATTGAGGGACATTCCCTCAAATAGAGCCGCACAGTCATTGACTACGCGTACTTTATCTGGTTTGTCGGGGTGTCTCACATAGTGATGTGGCAGGTAGTATGTCTGGTCGGTCACTCGCTCCGGGTTAGTCATTCGGATAGCGTATCCTTCAGTCAAATACGTCTCCATCTGAGTGTTGTACTGCAGATGGGCTTTCTCGTCCTTTAATAGACGTTGTCGTATTGAGTGTAGACGTCTTAAAGCCAGTGGGTAGTTATTTATAAGTTTAGGACTTTGGCTACGCCATAACATCCCCACCTCGTAATGTCCGTCCTCCGTCTGTCGGATAGTATCTTCCATGATCTTCAGAGATTGTTTCTCCTGTTCCGACATACAAGGTTCGTAGCTACCAGGTTCAGCTGTATCTTGTTCTAACCACCTGATAGTCTTCTCCGTTAATTCTTTGTCCAAGGCGGCTTGTTCCAACTGATGAATTTTCAACGCGTCATCATCGATATCGACGGGCACTGTTGAGGTTATTGGGGTAGGTAGACTCGCAAGCCTATCATCTGTCGTCGATGGAATCTCTAGCTGATTCGTCTTCTCCCCAAGTTCTAAACTCACCTTGTGGGTTAGCTGCTCCTTGTGACTTATCATACTAGTTACACGTCTGTGATGTTTTGTCGACTGTAGTGTAGTATGGTTCACGTCGTGTGAAAAGGAATGAATTGAGTTTGTAGTTAATAAACTGCATGTACTCTGTACATCGTCTTCCTC
Source organism: Nemertoderma westbladi (assembly GCA_032718475.1). Taxonomy (NCBI): domain Eukaryota; kingdom Metazoa; phylum Xenacoelomorpha; order Nemertodermatida; family Nemertodermatidae; genus Nemertoderma; species Nemertoderma westbladi. The sequence continues at coordinate 407 of JAUCBJ010008447.1, read as the reverse complement.
GTCACTTACGTCTAGTGTGCGCACAGGCGCTCGTGTATACCACCCTATCGGCGTTCTGCAGGCGTATGCGTTTCCTGCTACAACTGCCGATGGTCTGGTTTCCCACACCTGATGTAGGTTGAATTGGTCCGTCCCGATCAGCATTGCTACCGATCTATAATTGACAGGACATTCGGGTACACCAAGGTGTCTGAAATACTTACGGTCCTCCAGAGATTGTTCCGGCACTGGACCTAGTAGGTTACTAAAGTCCTTCGTGGCCGCAAAGGTTAGATCTCTAAAGGGCAACAAAGACCTCTCCCTCTCGCTGTGTTGCGATTTTGGAAGAAGAGAGTCTAAGTCCAACTTAACTCGTGTCACTGGTATTGCACGCTGTCCGTGCATACTACTTACTGTATAACTGACGT